>JAODYC010000009.1:184957-232920 GCA_026262405.1 Curvularia hawaiiensis
TTCCTTTTTTTCCCTCTCCCCTTTGCCCTATCCCCCCCGTCTTGGTCTCTCTCTGGTTTTTTTCCTCCACTATAGACTCTATACTATACCACACTATACTATAGCCATAGATTCATTTTTGGATATCCATGAAAATTTGATCCTACTATTTGTCTCCTTCATTTTACCTCTCACTCTCCCCTATCTATTTTCATTCCACCACATGCACCTATTCTCCTTCCCTAAATGGGAAATCCTCGAAACGCCTTCACGCTCACCCCAGCCGCTGCTCACACATCCTCACCGCCACATCCGCCGTCGCCCCGTCGAAGAAATCATTCAGCACCACCACAACTCCTTCACCACACATCAACTTCCCACCCACATCACCCCTCAGCAGCGGCAAGATCTTGGCATCGCAGACAGGTTTAGTTGCTAGAATGGGGCTCGTAGAGACATCGTTATCTAGCACGGTCGCGATAATCACGTCTCTGATATTCGTGGCTGTAGCTTGACACTGCAGCAGCGTAATCGGCTGGTTTCCTCTCGACTCGTCGCACATGGAGTGTAGTTTGGTCACCATGGATTCACCTGTCAACGTAGCGTTGGCAATGTCGTCGTAATTGGAGGATTGTGGCGCATCTTTGATGATGATTAGGCGTTTGTTTTCGGCGCGGAGGTCGCGGATGCTTTTGTGGGCCATGTCGTCTTGATTGCCTACTTGCAGGTCTTTACCAGAGAGAATGGAGGAGAGTTCAGAGCCGAGGTCCTCGTCGCTGGGGCGCGGACAGTCTGCCGGCACACCGTCCCAGCGGTTGTGCACGATGATGATTTCGTCCCTGTGGTCGACGAGGAATCGTGTGATGTGGTCGAGAAGCACGCGGTACCGCATACCTGGTATGGCGCTGTGCTGGAAGTACCAAGTATCTTCTAGCGAACTCATTTCTTGCAGCTTGCGATGGCATTTTGCGGGGCGGAATTCAAAGTATCGAGCACCGATTTTCAAGATTGAGTCCAGAGTGTCTTTTTGTGTTATGGCCAGCGCCCGGATGATGTCTGGTGCAATGCGGTGGACGGCTCCGTCGCCGAGTTTGTTAAAGATGGAGAGGGCGTGGGGGAGATCGCGTCCGAGGACTTCTTTGATGACGCCTGTGCCGGCGTTCTGAATCAGGGCCAGACTAGAAGCCATGTTGTTCATGCCTATGTCGTGGGCGGATGGCAGGACCATTCTGTGAAAGGGGCGGTTGGCCTTGTCAGAATCCGGAGGAATCCTATCGCGCATCCAGTTTTCGTAGTTATGCGTTACCGTCACGTAGCATTGATGCTGCTTGGGTAGCTCTGCGATTCCTGGGCCGGCGTCATAGAAGCCATAGGTTACCACGAGATCTTCGGGAAAAAGAGCGGGTGTCTGCTCCATGTTCCGCATCGTGCCGTCTTCTATCTTGCCCGTCATGGTGTTTACGGCCACCCATTGCTTCGTCAGCTCACGGCCATCGCGGCGGACGACAAATTCGAAGTTTCCAGTGAACTTGAAACGGGGAAGGTTCGATGACTCGATTTCCAGGTGGTCGAAGAGAAATTCCCGTTGTGAATCCCGTTTAATGCTTTGCTTTGGGACAGTGAATTCGATTTCGACTCCGTCGACTGCGATGTATGCGAAGCATTTGATTCCCTTGGATGGCATCGTAGGATATGCGTATTCAAAGTTATGCTTCCTTTGTGTCTGTGATTGAGTTGTATGTACAGCTGAGCGTCCGATGGAATAAGGAGTGGACGATGCGAATGAAGTTGGTGACCATGGTGGGGTGCCATCCCCGTATTAAAAAGAAAGTACTAGCGATATAACCCATGCCTCCTCAGCCCGTCTCTAGACACTGGACTTTATTGGCGGTGGCTTAGCAGTGGTGTTGAAGTGGGGAAACTCCGTCCAGCCACGCCAATGGGCTTTCGATGTGGGGGACATGCACGCTAGTCGGGCCGGCAGAAATTCAGCCCTTCTTGTTCTATCATCAGTAGCCACTATGGTCGCTTGCTGAAACTATGTCTTTGCCTTTGATGAGGGATTTTGGTGATACCAAATAAACTTTTGACGCTTCACTAGGGTTCTCTGGTGTGCTGCTTAGCATCGGTTCATTCTCTGCTAGTTCGTTTAGATGAACAAAAGCCGGAGCTTCTTGTTCAACATACGGTGTACCTGTTCAAAACACCAATCTCTCTTCTCAGCATCTCTTGCGGCTGGCTCCATACGGCTATCCAAAAGCAGGCGAAAGAGCATACCCAACAACCAGCTCCTCTCCTTGCTTGAAACAGCTCCAAAGGTTGCCCACGCCCTCATCTAGCCCAGGACTGAACACACTTCCGATATAGCAAAAGACACTCTCATGCTCTTTGACACCCAGCCTCTTGCGTAAGAAACGCACTATAGTCGCAAAATTCTGATTGGTGCTGAGTTTGAAGATACGCTGAGTGAGATGGGGGGCGGAGCCTATGGGTTGGAGACGGATTGTTACTGTAGAAGAAGTATCAGTAGAATGTACAGGCTTTGCACGGGATGCATTCGTAGAATTGGGCAGCAGTAGATGTCAAGGCACGTGGGGCCTGTAGTGAGCTGGACTGCACCTTTTTGAACATTGAGATTCCCCGCTGTTTCAAGCGCTTTGGACGCATCTTTCGGGAGATCACTTAGAACAACAGAAGCCGCCATACTGAGTGGTGCTTCTGTCACGTCGTCTTCTTCAGGCATCCTTTCTGTGGGTGATTCGGACATGATGCAAATCGGGTGGAGCCTTGTTTTGATAAGACGGCAAGGCCTCCCAAAATCGATCAAACAGAACGGTGGATAAAGACAAGAAGAGTTATAGAGATTACTCTAAGCGACGCGCTGTCTATACAAATTTCTGAGATGGGAAGAGTAGATGTAGGTAAGACCGGTGGTCAGGTGAAAGGTACCAACATCAGACTAGCCAATCAGCGCCCCACCATCACACTGCATCACTTGAGAGAACTAGTAGACGCAAACATTTACGATATCAGTCTTTATATTGATATCTGGTACGCTCCACATATCTAATACAATAGGAATAAGAAACATAAGGCTTGAAAAACTAATAATCCGCACGTTCATCCGTCGTCACATCCTCTCTTAGTATGACAATGTCCTTCAAACCACCATGGTAGTACCAACGCCTATTTTCAATCACACGCGCAAGTACGCGAACCGCCAACAAACCGGCTTGCAATTGCAACCACCGGCAAAAGGGACCACGAAGGTCATGATACAATAGGTATATACAAAGGAACGCGTGTATCGTTAGCCACCAGGGATCGAGATCGTGGCCTATACTGAGTAAGGAAATGAGCAGGTTGTGCTAGGTCGCCAAAATGGGGGTTAAGATTGCGCCGCAGAAATGCTATTGAAAAACGGGTATCTGCTCACAGATGAATGCTGTGAGCTGTGAAGGCGAGAAGTAGAAAGGTGGAGAAAGAAAGCCTTTTTTTTCGTGGGTATTAGTGGAGTCATCCATTACGCCGTGACAGATGCAATATTTGGCAATTCAGTCTGCATGAGCCATGAGGCTCACCGACGATCAAGTTGGGCGAGGAGCTGATCGAGCTCAACCCAGTTATCAGCGTTTGCCGCAAATTTGCGGTGTTTGCGAGAGACGACGTGCTATATGTTGTCAGTAATGTGTTCAAGAAAGCCATATGGACCATCCGTACCTCGTCGAAGTCGTTGAACTTCTCCCTGCAATTCTCGCAGTAACCTGGTTTCAACTCCTTCTCAACAGTCTTTCGCCTGCGGAGGGCTGCTGCTTTGCGAGCCTGTCGCTCTTCGTCTCCATCATCATGCATTCGGCCCATTGTTTCCTGAGCTTTACGTTTGGCTGCCCGCATGGGCTGAGTGTGCTCTTGAGTGAGCGCAGTCCTGACATCATTTGTGACGGACGAATGGCCACTATTCGTATTCGCCGACGGCATGCTGTTCTTCTCAAGGACCTTTCGCTTCAGTTGATTGACTTCCTTGCTGTTACCTGCCCGAGGAGCAGCAGCAGTGGAGGAAATCATCTGGGAGCGGATAGCAGATGTCACGTTGGACTGATGCAAGCCAGACGCGACTGGCTCGCCAGCGATGCAACGAGGCATTGCTCGGATACTAGCCTGAGCACTGCCAAACAGGGGTGGCGAGCCATCGGCTGTACTGCAGCGCTTGAGGGGAAGGGATTTTGGAGGGTCTAATGGCTTTGCGTTGTCCGTCTCTTCCTTTGTCATAGCGGCAGGAGCACTGGGGCGGCGGGCAACGTTGTTGTTCTCAACGAGGGCGTTTTTCTCCTCCAAAGCAGAAGCCGCACGTGTTCGCGGAGCTGCTGCTGCTTGTCTACGACGCGCTTCTTGCTCCTCCTGCTGTCTGCGACCAAAATGAGGATCTTCCACGAACGGACACTTTCCGTTACCGGAAGCCCGGAACTGCGGCCACTTGCCCTTCTCTTTCTCGACCTTTTGGTATTCCCGGATCATGACTGGTCGCGTGACCTCATCCATGTCGTGAACGTAGACATAGTATCCGCGTAGTGGAATCATATCCTGCGAAGCCATAACGTAGTCGCGGTCCATCTTCTCGTTCTGTAGGAGCTTCTGCAAATCAGCAGGGCGGCCCTTCTGCTGTGAAGCCGTGGTCTGACGCGTAGGGTGGATGGAGACGTCTTCGCCAGTTTCCTTGTTGAACATGGTGTCAATCATTCGTTGGACTTTATCAACAGACCATATCTTCATCCCCAGGCTCTTAGCCTTGTACAGAATATCACCACGGTCCGACTTCTCAAGGGCGGCATCAAACACGGACTTCTTGCTTTCAAGCTGGGCAGGGTTGACCGTTCCTTTATGAGCCGACGAGCTGGTGTCGATGTCGACGGGGATAGGGCGCGTGGTGATGACATGGGTAACTTCTCGAGAGAAAAATTTGACTTCGCGCTGTAAAGTATTAGCAACAGAAATGCGGACAGTGGTGAAGCACGCGTACCGAGCCTAGGATGCGGGCTCTGCTCATAAGCTTGTCTTTTTGCGGATCTGAGACGCTGTCAAAGTAGAAAGCAAATTGTGGGAAGAGCTTGCGGTAGTGACGCTGCCATTGTCGAATCGTCTCCAAGTCCTGGGCGGCTCGCTGGGCAGCTTGCTTGCTCGGAGCCTTGCTTTCTCTCGCAGCTTCTAGCTTTCGAGTCAAGGCGGTTGGCTGGGCCCCACTACGACGGACGAGGCCATGACGACGAGCCTCAGCATCATCGACCTCGATCATCTGCTTCTTGGGCGGTGGCTGGCCATAGGTGACATCGCGCTGCTCGCTGGCATAGGAGCGTTGGCGCTTTCCTCCGATAGCTGGGGCGCGCATTGGGGAATTGGTGGCATTTTGAAGATTGGCCAGAGGGACGCGACGGCTCGACATGACTGTAAGAACCTGAGGCGAGGGAGGGACAGCCACTGCTGCCATACGTAGCTATCAGCAGCAGTGGGCGAGGCCTGGGGGAGTCGTGGTACAGCGAGAAGCTGGCGGGAGGGGCACGTGTGCGTGTGGTGGCAGCTCACGACGCGACGAAACAGGCACGTCGATGGGATTTTCAGCAGCGTGTAGCAGCCATGCCGGCGCGATGCAGAGTGCGGGAGACCAGGAGGGAGCTGTACGAGAGCGGATTGAGCGAGAGAAGAGCGCGTCTGCAGGCCAGGGTCTGATGTCTTTGACCAAGGAAAGAGAGAGTTTGTTGTGGAGGCTGGTATGATGATGGTTGCTCGCTCCGCGCTAGCCCGAAGCGGCGGTAGCGTCTCCGTGTCGCGCGAACCACGCAAATAATCTGCCTGGCAACCAAACAACCGAACCCTTGTTGTCAACATCGCCCATGCACGACATTGCTGCTGCAAATAGCCTAGCTCACAGCCACCCGCTCCTGCTCGTCTCTCCAGACGCCTGCTATGGACGATGCGATTGGTATGCCCTATGTTGGCGGCATCTCCTGCTAATCTAACCAACAGACCCCTTTCTCCTCCCTCGAGCCGCAATCAAACATCTGTCTAGGAGACGCCTTTGTCAGCATCCCTTGGCATCGGGCATTGTTTGGCCAGCATCTGGGTTCATCGGAAAGTTTCTCTTCGTGCTGACACACTGAACGCTACGCGTCGTCATGGTTCGTGGTATTTGAGCCCGTGAGCCTGGATCTCCACTGCCCGGCCACCACCGTGATCATAACTGCTCCATGGTTCATCTTGTGATCTGACCCATTCGGCAAACTACGTGGGGAAAAAGCAACCAAACAGCCATATAAACATAGACCGTCAGCCTCCTCGGAAAATTCAAATGCTCCATGTTCTACCTTCATTTTGGGGTATTGGAGAACCGAAGGAGGCAGCCAGTGCATGAAGCAATTCCTCTTGTTATATGCAACCAGCATATCCCTGCGATTGGGGGATATCTCACATTGCTATTCCACATTCAAGGCTCACTGAAATACCATTGTTTGAACACCCACTGGACCTCCCCCAATTCTTGCTATCTCCATGTCCATGGATTATCAACGATATCGAACATACTTGCCTGTATTAGATGATGACTGAAGGCCGTTTCGACTAGGATCACGTGAAGACGGAGCATCTATCATGGCGCAGATGGGCAGAGTGATGTCACTGAGGGAGTATGCCTTGAAACGATACTAAAGACATTGGTACTTTCATGATCTGTCCGCCGTCAACTATCGGGTCGTCAGGCCGCGACAAGATTACTAAAATTAGTGGCAGACGGTAACGCTGACACTTCATTGTTGTCAAGCTGGAAAAAAAAAAATCAAGATAGCAGCCGGCCTGATAAAACAACGAAGACATCTTGTAGAGAATTTGTTCCAAGGCCCGATTCTAATGTTGGGGCAAATACGTAGCTGTTGCATTTATCATCTGGTCTGGCGCGAGATGGCCATGTACTTGCAACTGCAGAGTAAAAGATCAACATGCATACAAATCAGGTACAGCGGAGCATGGGATATCTCTATACCGATGACTCTGTGGTGAGCTGCCCTCCTGACTTCTAGTATGTCTGCCTCTTTGGTCCGTATTCTAGTCGTCGGATCAGCGAGCGCTACTCAGTACCTTGCGAATGCCTGTACATGCGAACGACCCTTGTGTTTGACGCATGTATATGCATCAATACGAGAGGGGGTGCGAAGATAAGATTGCGGAAGGGATCGGGTCAAGATATGAATGTAATACCGGCTGTCATGTGAACCCGATTGCAAACATGGTCCAGCAGTATCAGAAACCCTCCCAGGAAAAAGAAAAGAAGGAAATCCGAGTATTAAACCGTAACGCCCAAAATCGGATACGAGCATTTACCAGAGTGTAGAAAAAGAAAGAATATCGAACCTCGCACACACGTTCTCCCACGTTCCAGTTCATTGGCGCTCGGAATGCTCGGCGATCGGGATTGGAGGACCCTGGCCACTGGCGTCGTTCCAACGGCGCGCTCAACACTTTCACATGCAAGCCGCCTCGTCAAGCCTTGGGATTAAGATTTTGACAGATTCGGTATAATGCCGTCTCAGCGAAACAAGGACAGCCGCCATGCTGCCGCAAAAGCTTCAGATGCTTCTTTCTTTTCTCTACCGTCGTTCTCGCATTTCGTTTTGCTCGACTTCTATTCGCGCTCACCTGCCATCGATTGTGGGCGAAGGATCGTGTCTCGACAGTGTTGGGAGCGTGCAGTGGGGTGAGAACACCACATCATGCTCGTGACTGAATCGGCAGAGCCCTCTGTGACTACCCTCGATCGCGGGTCTACTGCTCCGATGGAAGAGAACATCATTCGGCCCAGCATGCTTTACAGTGTACTTCCTACTGTGGTGTCGAGCCGCCTACCTACAATACCCTCCCTCCGCCAATCGCTCGGCGACGTACGGAGCCGGACCTCATACAGCAAATCCAACACCGTGATCGAATTACCGCAGCCTGAGACACCGCCGCCGGGCTACTCCTCAATGCCCCCAAGCGGATCCGTTACACCACACAGGCTTTCTGCCGTACTAGGGGGAGCAGAACTCGACTTTGCAGGTGATGAATTTGAAGGCCAAGGATCTTCGAGAGCCATGCCCCTGCAAACGATTGGTGCTGAGGAAACGCACTCTGGCATCAGGTGGAAATACGCTAGCCTAGGTATGTTGGATGTGTTTGTGAGGGGAAACTTGGTTACTTACACAAGTTTCAGGGACAACTCTACTAAACCAAGCATGCAGCGAGTCAAGTGCATCGACTAGTAGTTCTGACGAGGCGTCTGCAACACTTACCCGGCAACTATACATACACGGCATGACCTATCTGCTTCGAGGACTTCCGACAAAACTCACTCTGGAGGAGACACTGAGTCTACATGCAGCCTTCCCGCAGGGTCTTGTGGAAGCCGTAAGCGACCCGAATGCGGGTGCACTTGTACATGCCTCGCATCAGAGCCTCAGTCCTCCACAGAAGCCACCGCAAAACCCTACTATCCTACATCGCGTGACGGCGACGCTGGTCCTACAAATGTTCCTTCTCATACAGTTCCTTCTGCCGTACGTTCGTCTTTTCCTCGCACATGCTTATCGGTTCGAAAGAAAGCACCAAATCACCAAGCGGCTCGTCAACACAGGTGTGGCAACTGTGGATGACATTGGGCGGAGAACCCTGAGATTCTCTCAAACTGTGTGCCAGATGAATGACGGCATGGTTGGCCAGGCTGTCAACGACATGAGTATATGGTGGGTAACAGGCGTGACTGGAGGGGTCCGCCAGGGCCTTGCAGAGGGATTGCGGACCATAAAAGTGGCGGAAGCCCAGAGGCGTGAGGGGTTCGAAGTGACGAATTAGATGCGCATTTCTTTTCCTGTTTGCATTCGGGATGGCGTTTGAGCATTTAATGGTTGTTTGGACTCATAGTGTTATGAATTACAATATCTCAGTATACTCATCCACAATTCGGTGTTGGTGTTTTGCTGGGTTGGACCCTGGATTAGGCTTTGGCGGCGACAAAGGTTCCTTATCTTATCGGTGCGGGCAGCGGATTTCTTCGCAGGTGGTCTGTGCACGTACCCATCGAAAATGTCCATGGCAAAGTTTCTGGTCACTCGACAGCCGCACACGTCTTTCTCGTGTCCCAACCCGCCTTGTTCATTGAGGCGCATAACTCCGAATTTCTTGTTCTTATTTGTTTCATACATTCTCGATACCCGTACCATTCGTTTGGATTGCGTGCCGTTCGCCCGCACACCCACACACCATGTTCGGCGCAGTAAGAAGATGCCCGGCGACCCTCTCGAGGAGTCTGGCGGCAATCTCAACTAGGACACTTCGCACTCCCCTCACACAGACTCCTGGATTTCTCAGGATACCGCTCCAGTCGTCACACCTCGCCAAAGTCTCTGCCGCCGGTTTCCATCACAGCACAAAGTGGCAACAAATTGCGGCACAAGAGGCAGACGAGACCGTAGAGCAAGATGGACCCGTCACAGAGTTTAAGGATCTCGCCACACGAGGACTCGTTCATCCCAATATTGTTAACACCATTACGAAGCAGATGAAACTCACGACTATGACGGACGTGCAGACCAGGACCATCAATGAGGCTTTGAGCGGAGTGGATATGTAAGGCGTCCTCCCTTACTCTCGAAAGAAACATCGACTAACAATTCGCAGCATTGCGCAAGCAAAGACCGGTACCGGTAAAACCCTCGGTTTCCTCATTCCCGTCATACAGCGAATCATCCAAAACGACCCAAAACTTGGCGAGAGGGTTAGAGGCTACAAGCGCGCCAGGCCCGACGACATTAGGGCAATCGTCATCTCGCCCACCCGAGAGCTTGCCGAACAAATTGCAGTAGAGGCCAGGAAGATTGTTTCTGCCACTGGCATCGTCGTCCAGGTTGCGGTTGGAGGCACACAGAAGCGGTCTATGCTCCAGAAGACTCAGCGTGAAGGATGCCATCTCATGATTGCGACTCCTGGACGACTCTATGATATCCTTTCCGATGAGTACTCTGGAATCGCTGCACCAAAACTAAATGCACTCGTCATGGACGAGGCAGACCGTCTGCTTGACGATGGTTTCCAAAAGGAGATTGACGAGATCAAGACCCTTCTTCCCGACCCGAAGGAGGTCGAACGCCAGAACTTGATGTTTTCCGCTACTATCCCCCGCGACGTTGTGCACTTGGTTCGCCAGACCATGCGCCCCGGTTTCCACTTTGCCAAGTGTGTTAACGAAGATGAGGCGCCCACACACGAGCGGATCCCTCAAAAGATGGTTATGGTTACGGGTTTTGAGAACAGCATTCCTACGCTCTATGAACTCATCCTCAAGCAACACCAGAAGGCCCAGGATGGCGAAAGCCGCCCATTCAAGGCCATCATCTATTTCAACAGTACTGCCGAAGTCACGCTTGCGGCATCTGTATTCTACAAGCTCAGCGGCGGCTTCAAGCGTAACACTCCTCTGCATGGCCTCCGTGGGTTTGAGATTCACGCCAAGCTCAGCCAGGCCCAGCGAACCAGGGCGGCCGATGACTTCCGTTTTGCCAAGTCTGGCATTCTGTTCTCGTCTGATGTAACGGCCCGTGGCATGGACTTCCCAGATGTTACGCACGTGATTCAAATGGGTCTCCCGCGGGAACGCGACTCGTACATTCACCGTCTCGGACGTACTGGTCGTGCCGGAAAGGAGGGCGAGGGCTGGTTGATCCTGAGTCCATATGAGAGCCAGGAGGTTGGCCGCCGTCTTCGTGACTTGCCTCTTGTCGACGCGACCCATGAGCTGGAGACTGCAACCGTCGACATGAGCCAGCCTGCCGAGGTCCCGGAGAATGTTGGCAAGATCCTGACTGACTGTGTCGAGGCGCACAAGAAGGTGTATCCCGACCAGCTTGATGCAGCGTTCCGCGGTCTGTTTGGAAGCTATCAGTGGTATGGCGACAAGCATGGCCTGCTTGAGGGCGCGAACCGTTTGGCTGAGTTTGGCTGGGGCATGGAGACGCCGCCTCCACCACCCTCTTCCCTCTTTATGAACATGAAGCGAGGTGGTAGCGGTGGTGGCAGGGGTTTTGGAAGCAGGCAAAAGAGCGGTTTTGGTAGTGACCGAAGAGGTGGAGGTGGATACGGCGGAGACAGGAGAAGTGGTGGATTTGGAGGCGACCGTGGTGGTTTTGGAGGTGACCGAAGAAGCGGCGGTGGCTTCGGTGACAGGAGAGGAGGTGGATTTGGTGACAGGCGAGGCGATCGCTCCAGCAGGAGGGAGCCGCGACTGGACTTTTGAGGAAGCCGTGAAAAAGGAAAAGCTACTCAAAAGTAGCCCTCTTTTCTTTTTCGGACTCTCTTCCTTTTGACGAAGTAACGGGTAACGCCTCCTGTGTCGTTTTTTCTTCTCCGTCATCCTGGCACCATATCATGTACTATATACTGTATACCCCCTTCCCTTGACCAAAAAGCTCTTTTCTTCTTCTCTTCTCGTTTGTATTCTACCACTGGAAAAATTTGGCGGGAGAAAGGAAAGCAAGATTGCTTGGGAAAGAATGATGAATGCTGACACAATAGAGGGCGCTGGGACGTTGCTATGCACTGCTTGTTTTTTTTTACTGTACGTGCGTGTATGGATTACCCTCTCTTCTCTCTACTTGTCACGAAATTCATTTCATCCATTCTACGGTGAAGAAAAAGAAGGGAAGCTGAAAGCAAATTCGTACGTAGTTCTTCTACTTGGTCTAGATTGAAAAGTAGAAGTATCTCGATATCTATAAATTCCATTAAACAAAAACGGTGTATGCTAGAACACCCCCTCCTTCCTCCTCAGGCTTTCGAAAAGAAAAAAAGATCATTAGTTACAGTAAATCCAACTTCTCCCTCTCCTCCTCCACAAGCCTCTTAAACTCATCAAAAGCCTCTTTGGGCATAGGATACGTATGTTCCTTGGCGGGATACTGACGACTCTTAACCTCGTCCTTGTACTGCTGAAGGGCTCCTAGGGCCTCACCCCAAACATTCCCATATTGCTTTACAAACTTAGGCAAGAAGCGCCCGGGAGGGAAGTTACCAAGCATATCTACTTGAACAAGGACCTGGCCGGAGCATGCGTTGCCCGCGCCGATGCCAATGGTGGGGATGGAAAGCTCTTTAGTTACTACTTCTGCGACTTCAGCGGGAACAGCTTCGAGGACGACGGCAAAGGCGCCTGCATCTTGGACGGCGAGGGCGTCAGAGAGGAGGTTCAAGGCTGAGGTGGTGGATTTGCCTTGGACGCGGAAGCCGCCAAGGGCGTTTTGGCGCTGAGGGGTGAGGCCGACATGGGCGAGGACGGGGATGCCGGCGGAGGTGATTTTGGAGATAGTAGGGGCCATCTCAGCACCGCCTTCGAGCTTGACGGATTTGACGCGCCCCGTTTTGATCATGGTGATGGCAGAGGTGAGTGCTTGCTCTGGGGAGACTTCATAGCTTCCCATGGGGAGGTCTCCAACCTGGGAGTGGGTCAGTGTGAGTGTTGGAGGAGGAAGGACGGATGGAATAAGTACTGTAAATGCGGACTTGGTTGCGCGCGCAACTGACTTGCAATGAAGAAGCATTTCCTCCATCAAGACTTCGCTTGTGTCTTCCATTCCCAGAGCAACCATAGCTAAGCTGTCACCAACAAGTATCATGTCCATGCCGGCATGATCGGCGACATGTGCACTAGGAAAGTCATGAGCAGTCATCATGGTGATTGGTTCACCCTTCCGGTATAGACTCTGCAGTGTGTTGAGAGTGACGGGTTTGCGAGCGTTGGCAGGTGCTGTGCCGAGCGGCGAGTGAGAGCTCCATCGCACCTGCGCAGCAGACAGTATGGTGCGTGGTAATATCAAGGGCGAGCATGTTGGTGTTGGGCGCAGCGATATTCGCAGGGTGTTGACAAGGGCACGTGACATTTTGAAAGTACCAGAAACGCTGCAGCGGTGCCGATAGAATTTTTTAAGAGAAGAATTTGCGTCGCGGCAGCGGGGAGGATAGAAAAGAAGGGCGGTCAGCCATATTTTAGTGCGGCGAGCGTTTTCTTATATGTTTGGGCATTGTGATGATATCTTCAGCGAAGTTCTGAGCAGACGTTGTTTAGCTGAATGTACCGAGGATCAGCTTTTTGGCCGAGCTGACAGGGGGTTTCGTCGTGCCAAGGCGCCCGGCAAGCGCATGGCTCGCACTCTCCGCTCAAAGGCAAGATGCTCGGCTTCTCCATTGTCTTCAAAACTCGACTTGTACTTATGTCTGCGATTCCCTCTAGGAGAGCATGCTCTCTTGCAACAAGGGGCGTCGTCGGACAAGCGGTGAAAGCATGGGCGGAAGGCTCGGGGAAGCTGCGGCATTGCTCCACCCTGATTGGGTCTCCGATCTCCAGAAGCGGACCCCGAACCTGAACAGAAGCGTATATCTGCAAAGGCTACGAGTATGTCTTGATATTCAGGTGTTCATGACTACTCGAAGACACATAGTCATGGAAAGGACTGGCTGCCTCCCCTAGCTTCGCTGCTGGATGGCTAGCTGCCTGATGTAGACCGATGAGAATGAATAATGCCCGGGCGCGTTTATGAATCCGTCCAAATGAGGATTTCGAGAGAGCGCAGAGCCTCTGCCATGGTTTCCGGTATGGATAGTCTGAGTCGCTTGGGCTATGAGCACTGTATTGTCCACTGTGGTTAGCCATGTCGACTACCAGGAGCTTGTCTACACTTACGTAGACGTCAGATGTGTGAATATTGCGCAGTATCAAACCAATGAGCATCCATACCGCAAACATCTGCATAAATCATGCGTTGGAACCAACTCGTGAACATGAGTACTCGGCGGCGTGCCATGTCTCGCCGATGACTTGGGTGGGTGAGACGTGCGCAAGCGTGATACGACGCCATCATCGCTCGTGATCTCGTGACGACTCGCTCCCTTCTTCCCACCTGCCTGTTCCTGGTTCCTAGCACCCAAAAGACACGACGTCAACACGTATATACTCAACTCATACCAAGCCCCAAACTGCGAACGCGTCCGCTCGCCCAACCCAGTACTACGAACAGCCGTCGAACGACCGCGCCCCTCTTCCACTATCGATAGCCCCGCCGCCCGCCTCACCACAGCTCCTCCACCACCGTTACCTGCGCAACACGCTACAAGTCTCACTACGAGCTTGCCTCTATATAAAAACTACCGAAACACATTCCTTCACAAGCTTCTGTGAAGAGTCCGCGTCAAAATGAGTTCGCCAAAGAGACGTATCGAGACGGATGTATGTGGAACCAGACCCCAGCAATGACTGATGGTCGGACAAGAGCTAATCAAGGATGTTGCCGATATATACAGGTCATGAAGTATGTCGCATATATGGATGCTGAAGTTGGGTCATGCTAATAAGTGAATAGGATGTACGTTGCGCAGTCTGCCACTTGAATCAACGTTTCGCGCCGCCTTCGTGGCGACACCGGGAGCCCAGCTAACAGCATGCAGGCTCATGAGTGACTATGAAGTGACTCTGGTTAACGACAACAGTAAGTGCGCGTCAAAATACCACGAAAAGACCCAGCTGACAGTTCCCAGTGTTGGTCTACTCTATTGCTCCAACTCGCGCCTGTCCAAACACTGACATGCCGTAGGCAAGAGTTCTATGTTAGGTTCAAGGGACCGTCGGAAAGTATGCCGACCCTTTCGCACCCTGTCTGCCACAATATACTAACCTTTCGTAGCCCCCTTCGAAGGCGGTCTCTGGAAGATACACGTCGAACTGCCAGACCAATATCCGTACAAGAGCCCTAGTATCGGCTTCGTCAACAGGATATTCCACCCCAACATCGATGAGCTGTATGTGGAATCCTCTTGTGTGCTACGTTGACCAATTTACGAACAATTACAGCTCTGGTTCCGTCTGCCTCGATGTCATCAACCAGACTTGGTCGCCAATGTATGACATGATCAATATCTTCGAAGTCTTCCTCCCTCAGCTCCTTCGATACCCTAACCCGACCGATCCTCTGAATGGCGAAGCTGCCGCTCTTCTCATGAGGGAACCTAAGAGCTATGACGCCAAGGTCAAAGGTGCGTGGCGATAAACACTCGTTAATATACGAAAATGCTGAACAACAAACAGAGTATGTTCAGAAGTACGCCAGCAAAGACACTGCCGAAGACTCCGACAAGGATGATGGTGACGACGATGAGATGAGCTCTGTCGGCAGCTATGAATCTGGAGATGAAGACGGCGCAGCAGGCAACATGGACGACATCTAGGCAACCATACCTGGCTCAGTCGACCTTCCGCAATACTCTATATGGCCCTTTTATCTGATTTCCTCATGGCTGGACGTTTGAGGCGCTAGTGTGGCGCACACATCGGTTGCGTCTCTGCATATTCCCCTCTTTTCGACTGTATGAATTGGTTAAACACTTGGCTTTATCGATCGGCGTTCTCTATCATGCACTTTACTGTCGTATGCAATGGCAATTAGCCTTCCCACTCATATTGTTTTCCAAAGACCCACGCGCTGTACGCCCCATTCACGTATGTCACCTGCAATACCGGCATCAGGTGTGGTGTTATTTTTCATAACTGTATGCATCACATGTCAGCACCTTCTTTCTGCCTAACTCACACAACCCTAACTGTTTCTGCCTTATCGTACCCGTTTGCTGCCAATCTCTCCTATGCTAGCCAAGGTTCGGTTCCATGAGACAACAGCACAAATAAATATACGACATGAGGCTGATGGTCTATCACGGTCCTAACTGGAGTCTCATATTCACCATCCACAACTATGACCAGGAGGCTAGTGAAAAGGAAATTAAATTGACGTCACGTGCTCCCTTCTTTACTCACAGGAGACTGCGCTAATCAAGCAAACATGCCGTCGCTTCTGGCCTGGAACAGTATTGATATAAACAGACAGTTGCCACCACAGGACCCGGACGGCAACCAAAACAAACAGTCAATTATTCTCAACGCCAGGTACTACATCTCTTTCATCCGTTCTTAGCTAAACTTGCCGCCGAAAAACCCGACTATCAAAGTTCGCTATGGCTCCACGCAAAGAGTCTCCGCCGGGTAGAGACGGCAACAACAGCGATGGGCCACGGAACCGCCAGTTTCTCAACGCAAACACTGGTGCCGGTGTCAATGCCAACCGTCCTGCTGCACTCCGTGGTCGAGGAAATAGCCGTGCTAGAGGTACTTCTAGTTGGGGCACTTCTGGAAACCAGCGCGGCAATCAACGGCGTGCTCCCATCCCGACCCCAGGCAGACGCTTTGCGGAGCGTTTGAATTTCGATGACAATCGGCGCCGCCAAGTTGCTGAAGATGCAATCCACAACGATGCCGTGCCTGAGCATAATCGCTCTGAGCAGGACTCTCCTACCAACATCTCTACACAAGAGACGCAAACCAGCAATGTAGGTACCTCTCAGCGTCACCAGCGCTCTGCTCTCACGAGCACTCCCCAAACCACCACCCCCATCACACCTCGCCCCCAACTCCCTCAAGCCCGCACCACCACCAACATCTTCAATCCCTTCGACCCCTTCAACCATACCTCCACCAACGCCACCACCCTATCCTATCTCATATCTCCCCCTCCCCTTCCTCGTACTCCTGCTGCCCCTAGACTCCAGCACGACGACACAGCAGCAGCAAACAGGGTATTCACCAACCCCAACCTTCGTGCTATCATGTCCAACAAGCGCTATCCTAAGCAGAGGAAAAAGGCCTTGGCTGAGAGACCAGTGCTGAAGATAGGCTTGAGGAAGGAGTACAAGTGAATGTTTCTCTCTGTCTTTAGAGGGGAGGGGGAGAAGGGGGTGAATACTTGAGGGGAGAAGGAAGGGGATCAGTGCCTGAGATTTCTTTGAAGGAGGATGAACGAGCTTTACAGTGTTCGATGGAGAGAGAGAGAACGGAAATGATACATGGGAAGTCTCCTGAGCGAGAGGATGGATGCTTATAGGATGATGAGCTCTAGCATAGTTCTGAAGCATAAGGAACGGCGTGCAGAACTTGAAAAATGTCAAAAACCAGATCTGATTGTTCAGTGGCAGCAGTAGCTATCGCAAAGGACAAAAAGAGTGAAGCAATAAACGAGCGGGATTGCATATTGGCGTATTGGGTATAAATTCGACTGTATCTTATTGCACATGTTTAAATGTATCATGTATCTTGCAGTATGTCTATTTGAGCTTCTAGAAGAAGCTCTAGATATCACCTTCTGCTGTTGTGGTGACGAAGGCTTTGAGAATCGATGGGTGTGAAGGGATGAAATCAATACGAAACTCCTAGTCAGCCAGAGTCAGCCTTGCATCTCCCCCACGCAACACATATTAACATACTTGAGATTTGCTGTCTCTTTACCATTCTAGGTGCCTTGGAACTGCAGGCGCAATCGGCAGGAGGGGCTTTGAACTGCGGCGAGGTTGATTACCCCGCCACTCATGCATGATGAGTTCGCAGTATGGTGAGGGTCTCACGAAGCTGGTTGGCTGGGGGAACGATTATGATAGAACTGCATGTTCACCGGTCAATATGCGCGCATGACATGCTTCGAGACAGTTTTCGTGGCTTAGGTGATGTTTGAGTTTCTATATAACTACGTCTTTTGAGCCTGATAATGTTCACAAGATACCACCTTCCTTTCTACATCTTTTTACAACATGGAGCCTTTCAGTGTCACAGCAGCGGCAATTGCATTGGTCCCTATTATCATTCAAACAGGCCGCCAACTCCGAAACGTAGCTAAATCCATCAAGTATGCGCGGCGGGAACTTGAAAATCTCACTGAGGAGATGGATATCTTCTCAGCTATTTACAACGAGTTTATTCAGGTCACAGACAAAAGAATGGAGAGGAAGAAGAGCACTTCATCAGCCACAAAGCCGTTGATATCTTGGGCTGAAAAGGCAAAATCCGACTTCGAGAAATTATCGCAACGAGTCGACGCTTTGTCTCCAGACGCCTTATACGAACATTCATTGACCGCGACGGTCACTGCTCATTGGAACTGGTACTTTAGCAAAAGTCACTTGAAGTATCTACGCTATACTCTTGTCGTGGCCAGGCAGAGCATGGTCGGCTTTACACATATGTACCACATTGAAAAGCTGGATGAACTGTTGGCCGAGTTGAGATATGCTACATCTGAGAAACGCGCCATGATAGAGAAAAAGTATGGCATGACTTTAGAGAAATACATAAAACATCTCAAAGCCAACAAGTAAGTCTACCAACCATAGAAAGTTGAATAAAGTTGACATCTTATAGAAAGCAAATTCGCGAACAGATCGCTTTCACAAGCGAAATTGCGCAGGATGCCATTGAAAAGATTTCGTCTCAGGAATCACGCAACCAGAATGAGGATTATTCCACACATACGAAGCAGTTATTGAGCTTCTCTAAAGCAGTGGATCGAAAAATTGGACGAACCCTGCATCCTAGTAGCAGATCTAGCCAAAAGACTTCATCCTCTAGCTCGAGCTCACCCTCTAGCTCGAGCTCACCCTCTAGCTCGAGTTCACCCTCTAGTGCGACACTGCCTTCTAGTGTGACCTCGCCCTCTAGTGCAAGCTCACGTAGCATCAAGAGATCACGCAGAGTGGGCTCCCCTTCTCAGTCCTCAGGACTCCACATACACATCCAATCAAGCCCTACCGCCGTCGATGAACCGCACCAGGGTCCCTATAAAGATACTAAACCTAATTCGGTAGAGCAAGAGGCAGCGAGGTTAAAGAATGAAGCATGGTTAACGAAAACGAAAAGGACAAGGATGGATACAGCAAGGCAAGACAATGAAGCAAGGCTAAAGATTGAAGCAGAAAAACTTGAAGCAAAAAGACTCGCAGCAGAACAACTCGCAGCAGCAAGACTCACAGCAGAACGGCTTGAAGCAGAAAGGGTCAGACAAAGGGACGAAACACAAGAGACGAGTATTGATCCAAACCAAATTCCACCTTTATCAGTTCCAAACCGCATCAACGACACGCATTCCTCAGAACCACATACTGATCCTAAAAAACACGCACCTGCTGAGCCATCTGAAGCTCCGCAAATACAGCGTTCAGAAATTGTCAGTGGCGAGGAGGGGAGTAACAATGGAGAAGGATCTGAATCGGAGGAAGAGGAGGAAGAGGAGATCGGGAATGATCAAGCTATGCACACGGGGAATAGTAAATGGCGAGCAACGGGTGCTTTCCAGGGAACAGAGCCACGTAACCTGCGAAAAAGACGAGAGATGGGTTCCTAGTTCAGGGTCATGGGTAAGCAGAAGAGGCGAGAAGAGAGCAGGTGCAGGCATACATTACGGGGACTTTCCACTTTCTAAATTAAGTTCATTTATGATAAGTTGATTAGAATGCCAATAAGGAGTTTAAGAATATGATATGGGTGGCTGATACCATAGTGATGGAATCGTCTGACGCATGAACAACTACTTTCTCCAATTCCAACTCTCCAGTCCAGGAGAAAATTTCAGCCAAGCAAGCACCCTGCGCCATTATTTCCAACACATTACGCATGAACCCAGCTAAATCTGCACTGCAACACGATTCGTCTGATACTTCTTCGTACTCGGCAACAAAAGTGTGCAAATCACTGCAACACTGCCAAACGCAATTGAAGTAAACTGCATCACGCCGTTAGCCGAACACCGTACTTGCATGGTTGATGAAATGACAAAGAAAAGAGAAACCTACCCAAACATACTTCAGACTTTCACTATACGCCCACTGCGTCCCCAACATCGCACTCTGAACAACACCAGGCGTAACTCCCGGAATACCCGCGGTGGCCAACTCATCTGGCTTCGTGAGAAAAACCGCTACAAAAGACTGTACACTCGCCATTGGCAGGCCCGCCTTGATCGCATATTCTGCAGTGTACTTTGGCAGAGCAGTCGTCAACTTAGTCGCGAAAATGTTGTAGTAGACAGAGTACCCAATGCTACCTCCTACAGTGCGAATAGATAGTGACAACGCCGCGGCAGTTGTAATCAGTGCATCGGGACACACGAGCATGGCAACAGTGGCAGCAGGAACCAGAACGCCGCCGACACCAAGTCCAGCCATGGTACCTAGGAAGAGTGTGAGACCCTCGTTCTCAGGCGTCATAACGGCGAGTGCGCCCGCGAACCCCGTCATCAGGCTCACAGCGAGCAGCAGGACGTAGCGTGTATGGCCCGGGAATCTAGATAGTGCAGCGTTGAACAAAATGGCGCCTGCGGCGGTAGCAAAGGCTGGACCCAGCCCACGACAACCGATTTTCACAGGGTCCGGGGTGTAGACGTGGGAGAAGGCGAGAGGGAAGAAGTTCAGGATGCTGAAGAAGTTCATACCGGCGGCGAAGGCAACCGTGTAGGCGAGACCGACGATGCGTTGGCCTTGGAAAAGTTCGCTGGGAACCATGGGGTACCGGGCAAAGCGCCATTCGTAGATGACCCAGGCGCCGATGAGCAGGAGGCCGATGAGGAGCGTGCAGAGGACATATGCGGAGCGCCAGGGGTGTGTGTAGCCGCCTGCTTGGAGGGCGACGAGGCTGTGAAAGTGAGTTGGATTAGCGGACGAGATTCCGACACTATGAGAGATTTGGAATGGGGGAATTTTCCTTACAAAAGCGTCAGTCCAGTGATAGATAGCATGCCGCCTACATAATCGATTCGCTTGAGAATAGCACGACGTGAGGACTTTTCATCTCGAGAATGATTTTGTGGGAAATATGTTAGTGTGAGGCCGATGCCGACGATGCCGTTGAAAATAAGAGAACACCAAGGTCCCCAGCGCCAGCCGACTTTGGTATCGTAGTTAGACCAGAGTTCGGCGTAGAGGAGATAGGGACAGAAGGGCAGGACGAAAGCGGTGACGAGAGCGAGGGAGTACCCGCGGTACTTGACTGGTACTACTTCTGCCAGTCTAAAGAGTGCTTAGCATCCGTGAATGGGTAGTTGATAAGAACGGATGTACCCACCCAGCCAGTCCAGTCAATTCCCCAATTGCTGCTCCGGCCCCCGAGATAGCCATGCCGGCAAGTAGCTGTGAGAAATTGTGCCCGCTCCCTACGAGCGCGCATCCGAGGCAGAGACAAAACGAGCCAAACAGGGCAATATAGCGTTTTCCAAAAAGGTCCTGCAGATATCCCGCATACGGACAGACTGCAGCAATGGCGAGGATGTTGGCAGTAGGCAGCCATGCTGAGCCACGAGCAAGACCGAGATCCTCTTCTATGAAGCTTAGAGATCCGCCGGTAAAGTAGAGAATGATTTGAGATCCTGCGTCGAGTGTTAGTTCCAAGAATAACTTTTCTATGCAGTCTAAGAGGAAGGAAGGAGTGGCTAAAAACAAACCTGTATATAGAGCTGCGAGAAAGATGGCAGCGAATATACTGCGGGTATTCCATTTTACCTTCCCATCCGAGTCGTCTCCCTTGAGAGCTTTGGTATTATTCATGTCGATACCCTGGATTGTGAGTTCTGGCTGGAGCTCCAGGTCCGACGTGATAGACTTGGTTGCTGTATCCTCGACATGGTGTAAGTCCTGCTTCTCGTCTGCGTACTCCACTTGCGGCTTATCTGATCCCATGGTAAAGAACTCTAGCTGGCTGTCAAAATGAAAAATTGCTGCAAATTCGGTACTTTGAATTGCTTAAGTATGATCTTCGTAGGCCCCTATATGTCTCTCCCTGGCACCGTACCTTGGCCCCACACTGCGGACAACATCTTCCTAGCGACCTATATCACTCCCAGGACCGCGTTTGGCATCTGCTGGCCACCGAATAGCGCCGTTAACTATAGGCCGAACGGAGCTAGTAGGAACGAACATCCGGGATAATAAGTTCACTGAATGCGGGGAATCCCTGGTACGTTTAGGGGTCTGAGGCTTGGATCTGCACTGGAGCTGAGCAGCACCATATTGACCAGATTCAAAGAGAGATTTGCGGGGTAATGTTCGCATAGCCGAACCTTCATGTTCATTTGTGGAAGTGGTGAAGTAGCCGACTTGGTACAGACGACATGAGATGGCGCACACGGATACCCCGCAACTTGGGAACTTGGGACTTGAAGAATGGGACATATGATACCGCCACCATGGCATGCATGCATGTCATCCGATCCTGGTTGCCGGACTTGCTTCGCGTAAGGACTGCCTTGATCCAACTTCCTTGTATCAGTGGCGCAAATGGATTATCATGCTACTATCAACCTCCAATCGGTTAGGCACAGTCTGCTCTGTCAGACTGACATCTGATGATGGATACTTAGACTCGGAAAAAGAGAACTTTTTACGAGAATTTCAAGCGAGTAAACGAGATGGAAGATTGTTGAATTGGAGGTCCTACAACTGTCATCAAATAGTTGATCCGAGGTCTAGCAAGTGTGTGTCTTATTTGAACAACGGTAGAGAAGCCTACCAATGCTGACTGGATCGCGGTTATTTCCTTGCTGCCTCGTCGGCAATCAACGCCTCGACATCTCGTTCCATGAGCCAGGTACGAACGCTCTCCATGACCGTACTAAGAGTGTGGCCACCCTGCATCACATCGTCCAGATCATGCACAGTCGTCCCACTCCTATGATCTGTGACCCGTTGTTGACCCCAGTTGTACGTGCGAACCTTGTCGCCGCGACCCATTTTGGCCACGCCAATGACGCTTCGTCGCATGTTGGCCATCTCTTCTTCGCGCTTTTCTCGTCTGGCTTGCGCAATGCGTGAGCGCAGTAAGGCCCAGGCCTTTTCCTTGTTTTTGTGCTGTGATCTTGAATCTTGCATAGCGACCACTGTGTTTGTAGGTAAATGTGTTAGTCGGACAGCTGACTCCGTCTTGTTGACGTGTTGGCCCCCAGCACCACTGGCCCGCATAACCTCAATCTTAACTTCCTTTGGATCAATGTAGTAGTCGCTTTCCGGATCCTCAAAGTCTTGTTCCTCGGCAGAATTCTCTTGAAGACTAGGTAGCACATGGACGGATGCGGCACTTGTATGTGTCCGACCTTTAGTTTCAGTAGCAGGCACTCGTTGAACTCGATGGACACCTGCTTCGCATCTGAACACACCATATGCATTCTCATCTTCGATCTCGATAATGGCTTCTGAGAGCGGTATTCCAGCTTCCGTCGTTCCATTGACGTTTTCATATTTCAGAATATTGGTGCGGAAGCCATTGCGGTTGCAAAAGGCTTGGTACATGCGAAAGAGATCGCCCGCAAAAATGGCAGCTTCTGACCCGCCTGCTCCAGGCCTTATTTCCAGCAGACATGGCAGATGTGCAAAAGGGTGTACAGGTACTAGTGAAGTGATGAGGTTCTGTGACGCATTGGCGAGCTGCGTTCGTGTTTCGGCAAGATCGTCTGCAGCGAGCGATCGCAGTTCCGGATCGGTGGAGGAATCATGTATCATCGATGTAAGCTCTGCCACAGACTTAGTCCACATCAGCATCCACACTGCTCGTCCCATGTGTCTATTCTCCACTTACCTCATTGGCCTTGTTCCATTCTCCCAAAGCATTCACTATGGGACTGTACTCGCCTAGCTTTTTCGCCGCACGCGTATCGAAGCCATTGGAGAGCTTTTCTGTGAGTAGTTTGTGTTCAGAAGTGATTGTCTGGGCTCGAGCAAGGAGGGCGGGAGGTATAGATTCAGGTGACGCAGCTGCTGGAGCATTAGCGACATGCGGCAACATTTGTATTGAGACCACTCACCAGAACTTTGCAGACGAATGTTACGACAAAATACCGGCCTGCCTATACGCGAGAGGCAGTTGCGACATATCCAGGGCGCTGCGAGCATAGTCGCGAACAAGTGAAGAGTTTCAACTGTGACGGAATTCTCAGTTTCGCAACGCGCATTCCGATCGGAACGCTCGCACGTGACGTCTTCCCTCACGCTCACAAGGGTCTCACCGCTTAACCACCTTCCCGATGCATCCAGGCTGCGTCTTGCCTTAAACGTCATGGTTCATATCGGGGGTCGCTGCAGTACGTTCCGAGGTAGTTATCGTGCGAGATCGGCACTGCGAGCGGCATCAATCAGCTCCGGGGATAACCGTTGTACATAAGCTATGTACCGTATACATTAGAAGCTTCCCCAGACTTGTGATAAGCTCCTCAAGCTCCAAACAACCTACAGCACAATGCCGACACCTCGACGAAGCAAGAGGGCTAAAACCCACCATGAGCCTGAGCCTGAGCCTCAGTCAAAGAAGCAGCGAACTGCGGAAGCTGTCGAGGCTGTGAAAGCTCCAGGCAATCCAAACGTGTATCCCCATCCAGAGCCCCAGTTCGTCCACTTCCCCAGTCGACGCTCCGTTCTACACAGTACCAAGGGTATCGTTTCCAGCACCCAGCCACTTGCCTCGGCAGCTGGAATTGAGATCTTGAGGAAAGGTGGAAATGCGGCAGTATGACGTAATCTATTCCCCTCGTCGTGTTCAATAGCTCACAGGATGCTAGGATGCAGCTGTAGCTGTGGCAGCAGCTATCAATGTCACTGAGCCAGGCTCCACCGGCATTGGTGGTGACATGTTTTGCTTGTACTACGATGCGAAGACAAAGAAGGTTTCAGCCTTGAATGGCTCTGGTCGCTCAGGCGAGAACGTCACGCTCGAAAAGGTCAGAAAAGACCTCAATCTTGCAGATGGTCAGAGCGGCAAGATTCCAATGGACCACGTGCATGCGGCAACAGTGCCTGGCGCAGCTGCAGGGTGGGTCGACTGCGTTGAGCGCTTTGGTAGCGGAAAGGTCAACATGGACGATATCCTCGGGCCGGCCATTGAGCTTGCAGACAAGGGCTTCCCAGTGTCCGAGTTATCCGCGACCTTCGTGAGTTGAATCCCGTCCTTTTTCGAGAAAACATTTTGCTGAAACTGAGTAAGTGGGCGGCTAGCGAAGCTGATCTTCGACGTGCTTCGCCAAATGGCCACGAGATGCTGAAGAAAGACCCTTCTGCCCAAGATGGCTGCAGAGCGCCCAGGGCAGGTGAGATTATGAAAAACCCAACCATGGCCAATACATTCAAGCTCTTGGCCAAGCAGGGAAAGAAGGGTTTCTATGAGGGAGAGGTAGCGGAGCAGCTTGTGAAAGTTGTGCAAGATCTGGGTGGTTACCTTACTCTTGATGATTTGAAGCATCATGCTGAAACCGGCTCTGAGCCGGTGGACCCCATTTCTCTGAAATATACTGGCCAAGGCGTAGGCGAGAGCACCGATGGAGGTATTGAGCTGTGGGAGCATCCACCAAACGGCCAAGGCATCGTGGCCTTGATGGCACTGGGTATCATCCAAGAGCTGGAAAAGCAAGGCAAAATCCCTAAGTGGAGTTTGAAGGACCACAACACCACCGGCCATCTGCATGCTCTTATTGAAGCCCTGAGAATTGCGTTTGCCGATGCGCACTGGTTCGTTACGGATCCGAACGTGGTTAAGGTACCCTCTGCGGACCTCATCTCGGAAAAGTACCTTGCAGAGCGCGCCAAGTTGTTTGATCCAAACAAGGCTATTTCAGCGCCGGTCCACGGGTCGCCGGCCCATCTTCAAAGCGATACGGTGTACTTCTGCTGTTCGGACCAAGAGGGCAACGCCATTTCGTTCATCAACAGCAATTACGGCGGCTTCGGCACAGGCATCATTCCCAAAGGATGTGGCTTTACGCTGCAAAACCGCGGGGCAAACTTCAGTCTTGACAAAGACCACCCGAATGTTCTGGCGCCAAGGAAGCGACCATACCACACTATCATTCCCGGTCTCACCACGAACGTCAAGGATGGTAGTCTGCACTCTGTGTACGGTGTCATGGGCGGCTTCATGCAGCCCCAGGGCCACGTGCAAGTCTTGCTCAACCAGGAAGTATTCAAGCTCAACCCGCAGGCTGCGCTTGACTCGCCTCGCTTCTGCATTGGAGCCGGTATGCCCAGCGCAGACGGAACCATGACGGATGCGACTATCTACCTGGAAGAAGGCATCGATGCCAAGGTGGTGAAAGAGCTGAAGGCACTTGGTCATAATGTGGAGCAGTTACATGGTTACAAACGGGGCATGTTCGGACGAGGCCAGATTATCAGGCGACATGAGGATGACGGTGTGCAGGTTTGGAGCGGAGGAAGCGATATGCGGGGTGACGGCGCTGCAGTGCCACTGTGAGCGTAGCATATTACATTGGTGGTAGTTCAACTTATTCTCCCAGTGCTTTGGCCTTTCCATTCCTCTTTCTCCAGCTCCTAACACCATTGTCGAACTCGTTGATGGTGACGCCATCCCTGACAAGCTGCATTGTCACGCCTAGCACTTCGACGTTCTTATTGCGGGTCTCGTCGTCGAAGAAGAGCATGTCCTCATACTCAATGCCACTGTCCCTGTGTATCCGCTCAAAATGGGTTGTCTTATTGCCGGGGTATATTTGCAAGTGGTCGAAGTAGTCAATTGCACGGGATGACGAGCCAGATGCGCTAGTGATTTTGAGGAGCTTGAGCATCTCGCGGCCAAGATCGGGGGCGCAGGTGCGAGAGGCGGCACCGATAAGAATACCCTTGGCTTTGAGCTGGTGCAATATTATTAGCCGTTGCATAGTAGCATGGCAGGAGAGACGTGACATACTGCTTCTAGTATACCTCCAACGTCGCTGTAGAAACCAAAGCCCTCGCCGTACCGGTCCTTGACCTTCAAGCCGCCTTCAGTGGGCTTGAGCGGGGCGGTGACATGAGTGTCGACCCAGAAGGGCCACAAGGTGTAGTCAAGATCGAAGACGACTATTTTGGGAAGCGGTAGACCATCTGTGAAAGTTGCAGGCCACTGGACCTTTTCCGGGGGTGCAGTTGTGGTAGTGGTGGGGGTGTCGCTCGAGGGACCGCGGCGCGGCATGATTGACGTTAGCGAGTGCAGTGAGGGTCTTTCCAGGGTGCCAATAGGGAGGGCTATCAGGACCGCCAAAGCTAAGAATAAGAGAGCGGTGTAGACAGGCGCTGGAGGAAAAACGCCAGGGAATGACGGTCTCATGTAGCGCGTCTGTTGTAGGAAAAAACGCCATGACGTCGACGCGTCAGACGAAGTATCCAATGAGGCTTCACGTGAAACGACGCGCAGAAGAGGATCGCACAACCACGACTAAATGCATGGTTGTATACATGTCAGACCGGACCTAATGAACCATTGCACCTTGAATCTCTTTCTTTAATCTAACAACTCCAAGAACTGCTCCCGCCTTTTCTGTCATTATACACCATCTCCATTACCCTTACGTATTGAGCTGTCCAAGGTGCAATGGCCCCTACCATGCAAGACGAAGTAGATGTATTTGTGTATGCATACGCATTTGTTTGGAGCTTGTGGACCACAATATGTCTATAGCTAACGTGGTAGATCATCTTCACTAGGGCAAGATACCGCACCGCTGCCGCTAAGCCTTTAAGAATACTGGAAGTGTGACCACACTGAAACATTTTGTATTCATGCAGGTACATGATAAGCACTAACATGTCTGGTCGAGGACCCCGACAACTTCTTGAAGAATTACATAATCGCTATCTTTTTTTGTTTCTCAGCAGTACTTCGCCCTATAGAGAACAGTAAACACTCCAGTCTACACTATTCCCTAATGTCTGACGGCAAACCTTCCACTCAGATCCCGCCTTCTTCAATGCCCAGTCATTCGGATCCACACTGCATCATTCTACGTACGCCCTCGTCGCAGAGAGAACCAGGGTAAGCGTTTCTCCGATCGGCCTGGCGACTCCATAATTACAGCCACTCTGGGTCCCTACATCTCGCGAAGCTACCTCTACTTGCCCAGTCCAGCAGCATCTGACCACATATCCCTCATTGACGCCGCCAGATGTTTGTCCCAATGTCAAAGGGCCACCGCACAGCATTTCTGCGTGATACTGCTCATAGTGTCACAAGACAGCCAATAGACGCTGGGCGGGTGGATTCTAGCGCAATCTGGTGGTGAAAATTACGAGTGACTGGGTTCTGACATGACGTCGGATGCTCCCCGTGGACGAAACACTTAATCGGCCCTCGAACATGGACAGGGAGCCTTTGGTAGCCGATGGGCCTCTTCCGGGTCCATTTTTAGCCATGGGGCTACGGTAGACGGCGGGCACGACGATGGAAGAGTAGAGTGCGACGGCCAAGATGGGCTGGCCGCCGCGAGGTGGTGCAGCACTCGGCTGCCGCACCTTCCCTTCTCAGTCGTCCAGCCACACCAGCCCCGCAAATAACGGGCTGCGGAAGGATTCCCGCCTGACTTCTCGCTGCTGCGTCAACATCTCTTTTGCTACTACCACACTCACACACGCTCCCACTTGCACCCTCCAGGCCCTCGCACACATGTCGCCGTAATCCAACCACCAGCCAGGCCTCGATGGCGGCGACCAGTGCGCGTTGTACAATCTTGCAGACGACCCCTTGTCACCCCTCCGCAATCTCCGAGCACCACTGTGCACATTCCACTTCTACCAATAACACCACGGCTGTTTGACTTTCAGCACCGCAGACGGTCGCACGACGCCAATCAAACACCACAATGGCAGACTTCAACGAGACAAGATCCCCTCTGACCAACGACAACGTCCAGGCTTGGGCCCGTCATCAATTCGCCGCCTCCTTTCGCGCCTTACCACGTGCCGCCCGCCTGCAATGGATCGAGTTCGACGAGAGCTTTACTATCAGCAGAGCCATCTGGCGCTCCCTCGGGCGCTCTACTCACAAGCAGCTTCTCGTTATCGGCGGCTATGCCCCAGGGCCCGCTGGCGACGATGACGAACCCATAGACCGTGTTACCGCCCATGTCCACGAGGACGAAGCCGAGGTCAGTTTCTATCGCATTACCGAACTGGAAAATGGCAGCCTTGAGCTGCAGTCTGTGAACAGTACCAGCACTGTTGCGTTCCATGCTCCTTTTTGTGATGTCGGTGATGACACCGGAGGCTCGAAAGCCATCCACCGCGTCTCTGCCCTCATTCTGTACTACTTTTTGGCTGCAGGCCACGTGAAAGAATTGTCGCGCACACGCTCAGATCCCACCATGTTCACCAGGAATTTCCGTGATGCCTGCTTGTGGGTCCAAAATGAAGGCGAGCGTCCATTACTACCACCATCAAGAAAATCAGAACCCTCAACACCATACGAAAAGGACCCTATTACTGTCCGACCAAAACGTTCCTCTACTGTATCAGCAGTCCGTCCCACCCCCGACGATCTCCACCATCCACCCATGAAACGCGCCGCAACAGATAGCCTCAATGTCAAAATAAAGCGAGAACGCGATGAAGACTATTCCAGTTATCCATCCGCCATCCGACCAAAAAAGCATCCCCGTCGCACCCTCAGCGAGCAAATTGTTGTACCTTCCAAGCTCCAGGAAACAGCAACGATAGGCACCTCTGGATCTATCCTCAGTCCACGCAGCCCCGCTCCAGAGCGCGTGAACCGCGCCTTGACGGATCGAATCAACCACCTCAAAGATGAAAACGCCGGCCTCAAAGCCTCATTGAATGGACTTGAATCAGAAAAACATGACCTTCAACAACGCATGGCCCGGGAATCCCACGCATATCGTTCGTTACAGATTGAACACGATGCGCTAAAACGCGAAGTAGAAAACATGAAGCGCGACATGAGCGCAATGAAAGAACGTGTGGAGGGCGTCGAGGGTTCTGGCGAGAAAACGCGTCTAGACGTGGATCGACTTTTGACAGTGGAAAACACAAGTAAGGAATTTAGAAAAGAGCTAAAAAGCGAAGTGGAAGGACTAAGAGGAAGAATCGAAAGAAGCGAAAAAGAAGCCGAGAATGCAAAGGAAGAGCTATTGGCTGTAAGGAGAGGTCTGACCAAGGAGCTGAGCGAAGCCGTTCAAAAATGGGGTGCTTGAAATGATGACCCTAGGACTTGTTGCGTCTTACCCGGGCTATTCTTTTCTTTCAAAAAGCCCACTTTCTATCGCTCTGCTACACCTTTTGTCTTCCTTTTTTTTTCTGGTCTTCTGAGCCGCGACATCGCGTTACGAATAACCTTCCTGGAATTTTTCCCGGCACCTTTTTTTTTAAAGTCACGAATCAGTGTACGAGGCGTCCTTATGGTCTGTTACTTTTCTCTGTGGGCGCCTTTTTCTTCTCGTTAATTTCTATTCTTAGTACATATCAAGTAGCGGCATCATCATTGGCGTACATATGTATGAATGCATGTACGTATGTCTCTGAGCATGAACAAAGTGCTTTATCCCCTTTTCCACCGTATTGCAGTCAATTTGAGTGTTGTTCTGGGGTTTGGAAGTATTGGAATGGCGGGGTCTTGCTCCTTAAGCATGGGTCACGTGTTCATTGCGGTGACCTTCCCATCAATCGTCAGTATCATCTCTAGCGCGCAATTGAGTAGACAGAAAAACAGGAATCACAGAACAAGAATCATGCCTCATTGAGGTGAGCATAAAAAAAACTCCTTTTGATCTAACTATTTGTAATATATATATGATACACCGTCTAACTCCATTTTCCCCAGTCTATACGCAAAGCAAGGGCCGAAAAAGAAAGAACGAACTCTACCTTTTTTTTCACATCCATATATGCAATGAACCACCCAACCTCTTTTCTTCTTCCAAAATTCGCGCGTGTGCCTTACCTGATTCCAACCAAACAGCGCAAACAAACTTGCACCTCTTATCTTCCCTCATTTCTCCACTACTGGCCTGACCGCTCTCCCCTCCGCTCCTTGCGATACGCCTTCTTCGTACTCTGCTCCGCCTGCGCATCCTTATCCTCATGAGTCTTGGAAGAAGTAGCATTCGTCTGTACCGCATACTTCGAGCTCGCGAGGCCAAGCTGAGGCTGCTCTGCATTCTTGGCGCTTTTAACAAGGCGCGGAGCAGCACCGGCTGTCGTGTTCGAGCAGGTAATCTTGTTGCGGTAATGGGTTCTGCGTGGGTAGTGAATTTTGCGGGACCGCGTGCGGGTGCGGGGGGCGTCTGTGTCGGAGGATTCTTCTTCTGATGATGATGATGATGATGAGGCAGTGGATGAGGAAGGAGGCGAAGGGGAAGAACTTTGGTGTGCGCGATTTCTGCGCGGGCAAACTCTTTTTGTTGGCTTGGTTTTGGGGGCGGGCAATGGTGGGGAAGATGAAGGAGCTGGAGAGGATGATAGAAAATCGGGGTGTGGGGTATCGAAACGTCGACGTGGTGCGAGATGGGGAGATGAGTCGCTTGCTTCAGAATTGGAGATGAGGGAACCTGGGGATCTGCCGGGTGGTATGGTAATGTCTTCAAGATCGATGAGATTGGGTGTCTGGGATGAGCCGCGGACGGGTGGTGTTCTTATAGACGGTGAAACCGGAAGACTTGGTTTTGATGCCATGGACTGGTCTTTGGGAACTACAGTTCTTTTCTGGTTTTCGTTACCTGCGTCGTCACTGCGATCTTCTAGTCTGCGTTTTCGGAGCGTAGAGGGGTCGGGAAAGGCTCGTGGCGAAGGCATGTCTGCGCTTTGAGGTTCCTCATCATCGGTCCTGGCTAGCCGGCGCTGCAGCCAGGTCATTGACTTTGGAGGAGAAACGGCATTCTTTTCCTTCCACCACTTGGGTGTGCCTCGAGTGAAACCTAATTCTCGAAGCTTTTCGGTCCCGGGCATTTCGTGCTTGTATTTGCAGCCTGTGAGCGTCCATCTACACTCACCAGTCGCGATCCAGTGCGTGCAATATACTTTCTTGGGTAGGCCAGAAATGGTGCTGGAGGTGTAGCCAAGGCGTAGTGCATCATTGGGGTAGATGGAGGCCACAGCATCAGTCAGTGGCGACAGGCGTTCTGCAGCTCCAGTGAATGGCGCATCAGGACTCTCAGGCGCGGCGTCCATGGTTGCCAATAATGTCTGGCCCGCACGATTGATCGTCGTTTGTGAGATTTGCGATTCGGTACGGACATGGTGGTCGGGTGCGAGGTATTGAGGCCTCCCTGAACTGTGGTGCGAAGGCGAATCGTTGGTGAGAGGTGCTTGAATCGAGAGCAAAAGGGGAACTTCTTTTGTTTCCTTGAACAACTTCCAGCCTTCATCTGACATTTGACGATGGCTCAATTGACGTGGGATTCCCTTAAGTTGGAATGGCAGCTGATCAGCTGGTACGAGAGGTACCATGACATTGCCGCGAAGTAGATAGCAACGGATGCTTTCGGGCAGCGAACACTCGGTCTGAGAGGTGGCCATGGTAGATACTGTATACGCTATATTGGTAGTAAGGGTTGCGAAGCTTGAATAGAAAGTGAAGATGGAATGTGGATGATCGAAATGGTCGATTTAACCATTGCTGTGTGACTGAGTTTGAGATGGCAAACAGCATTTGGCATGCCAGCAAACAACTCATCTTTAGTATGCAGGTATCCCGCAAGCCATTATCGAGCATCACCATTCCAACACTGCCTGCTTTCATCTTGCTTGTTGTATCTGCGTCCTAAGAAACTGAGAGCTGATTAGCGCAAACAAAAGAGTCGTAAATTGCTAAAGTTGCAGCTTTACGGAGCAAAGATGAGTCGGCGATTCTCGTCAGTACCCGTGATGTCAGCTGCGTTTGCTCGATCGGAGCTATGAGCCAGGCTGGGCATATGTTTGGCATAGGCCTTAGGTAGTAAGTTAATTGTTGTGTTCTGGAGCTGCCAGGAGTTGGCCGCGGAGATTAACATAGTGGCTGGACTAAACTAAGGTTTGAGTCGGTCGTTGACTAGTAAGTGCCGTAATTATCCGTAGACCCTATCGGTACCATTGGTAATGGGGACACGCTAAGTCTTCCAAGACGCCAATCATGGGTTGTGGAACATCCGATGCAGTTGTCGTTTGGTGGTTGTGATGGCGTGCGGTGGTGTTCAGGGTCGAGTTGAGTGGACCGCGAACCGGAGTGCAGTGCGCAAACTTGCCCACATGGCTCCTAGTAGCTGTCTACAATCCCTGTGCAGATTGGCCCGACGCCATGCCTCAATCTGCCGAGGCCGCCTCGATCTGCCCACGACACCACCGCCAGTCTCTTTTTGAACACGCTATCCCTTTAGGAAACTGATATTCTGCTCGTTCGTCCATTTCCGAGATCGCAAATCGTCTCAGCCGTGTTATGCCATTGTGGTGGCGCGCTCTAGTCTACTCCACAAACAACGGTCGAGATTCCAATCGATTGCATAGGGCGGAGCTGCACAAAGTTCCCTTCCTGAAACAGTCAACGATGCCATTGGTACACTGTCAGAACGTATCAATGTCTAGCACTTACAATTCAACCCCGTTTTTGGAGAAGTCGCCGCGTTAGAATTGGGGATTAGCGCCCCCGCAGCTGATCGAAAGTTGCTCTGATTCAGTAGGCAAAAAGCCCCCATTGGACCTCTTCAACGAGTCATGGACGAACAAGATCTCCGAGGCCCCTCACATCTGTCCCGTCCTAGTTTCGTTCCAGTGCCATTTGGTCGGATCATGTGTCAGCGGTCCCGGTAGTTTAAGCAGTTGTCAGATAATACTAGACCCTGCCCTTCCATGGCCTTCATCCCCACAGTTCCGCCCAAAACTTACCCTCGTATTATGGTTGTCTACTAAGCAACGATGAGACTACGCGTGATCGACAAAGCCCGGCATCTGACGATAATCGAATGAAGAACTCCCCCACAATGAGCCACGACGATCGCAGTCGAGACGTACTCGCTGTGGCAGGTCTGTTCTTCGTGCTCACATGGGTCACTGTTGGCCTTCGGGCCTATGTGCGCGCAAAACTCATGAAAAACTGGGGAATCGATGACTGGTACATGGTCGGAGCTCAAGTACGCAGGTCACTTACCTTCTTATGTGGTGATATTAACCAAATCCCATAGCTAGTGTTCACGATATATCTATCATTCCAGATCACTGCGGCAGTACACGGAACTGGTCGACATCGATGGCATCTAAGCGACCAAGATGCAGAAACTGCTCTCCTGGTTGGTACATTGCCTTCATTCTAAACTCCTACCACTAACTCACAACAGTTCTGGTACTTGTGTGAGATCTTTTACGTGGTAACCAACTGCCTCCTCAAGTTCGCCATCGGGTATTTTTATCTTCGTATCGCAGCAAAACCAAGTCACATCTGGTGTATAAGGATACTGATGGCAGGCACCGTCTTGTGTTGCGTCATTTACTTCTTCTTGGTTATGCTCCAGTGTTCTCCAAGTAGGTGTCTCGCCCGTAGTTCTCATGGAGAGTTCGCTGATTAGACGCAGTTTCTGTGTTTTGGAAGGAACATCCCGCATCGCACAAATGCATTGCAAAAGGTCCAACACTAGGCATCAGCTATGCCCTTGCCGGTATCAACGCTACGGCAGACTGGATATTGGGGATCCTTCCTTTCTTCATGGTATGGGGACTCGAAATGATGAAGAAAAAGACTAAGGTTCTGGTTTCGTGTATTCTGGCATTTGCCGCGATGTATGTTACTCCAATCCTGGGCTTATATCGGTGTGCTAACGAACCATCAGTGGAAGTACCGGTACCGTTATTCGAATGGCCTACATACATAAACTTGTCAATGGCCCGGACTTTCTCTGTACGTATCTGGGCCCTATGATATCACCTATTCATGTTTGCTCCTTGCTAACTAGTCGGTACAGATGCCACAACTGATGTCGCCATATGGAGCACAGTCGAGCCTGGCATAGGAATTGCAGCTGGCAGCATCGCAACCTTTCGACCGCTTATATCCCATATAATGCAACGCCTCGGCTTCTCGAAAGCACCTTACGAAGATTACACATCCGGCAACTATATCAGCGAGAAGAACAGGAGAAGTCACAGAGCTCGTCGCGGCTATCGACGCAGTTTGAGCCCCTCAGATCTTGTGCCTACGGAGCTGGGTACCATGAAATCGCATGTCGCTGCTGGGCGTGATGCAGTTGATATCGAGGATAACATTGGGTCACCAAGATTCACTCTTAACGTCCGAGAGTCACTATCTCCACCAGAAGAAGGCCAGATCGTGCAGACAGTGTCGGTTCATCAACAAAGTGAAGGTCCGCCCCAACTTGAGCTACGCTCCAGCTTTCGTAATAGCTTTGCTAGGGGCTCGATATTCAGCCTTGGCAAGTTCCGTATACCTGAATGAGATATGTTCGCCTATATGTATTGTTAGACAAGTCAAAACTTAATGTTGGCTCTAAAATTGGGCTTTACGAGGAAAAGTCTTGTGTTATGTATTCTGTATATCGCTCTTTTTTATACCTTGGATCGCCTCAGTATCCATCATTCACATGTAATTGCATTGTTTTCAGGTTATAGTAATCAACAAGACCCTTTGTAAAGGAAACTGTAACGCATATCTGGTGAAATGATTTCTCAACTCACGTAAATGAGTACCGGAAGCACCACTAAAGCTGCAATCTGGCCACAACAAGATACATGTTTCATTACTCAAATGCGCAGATTCAGGGGCAGCTGACATATCATGAAGTAGACGGATGCCCGCTAGCATCCTCTAAATCCCCAAGCTGCGACTTTACCAATCACCAAGGCTATGCTTGACAATAGATTGGCAAACCCTAAATAAGACGGCACCTCAAATACGGCACATTCGATCACGTAACTTGGAACCGTGTCTACTTCATATAAATAAAAGCTACGCTAAAGTGTCAAAACATAAGTAACTATCATTGACCCGGTGAGTGTAGAAGCGACGCGCATGCCGATTAGTACATGTAAGAGCAAAATTTATGATTGGCTTGATGAGAACAAGGCCATTTATTCGCTTCGGCCACAGGACTAGGCAATGCTAGTCAGTCAGTCCCATTTCCTTCCCTCACCTCATGCTACTTTTCCATGTCGAGCTGGCAGTGTAGATACATGTAAGTATCTATCTAAGACTCATGCTCGCAACCCATCACTATCCGACCCCCATGACACTCCTTAAGTCAAAAAGCCCTTCATCTCTCCATACCATCAGCATTCCCGTCGCCCTTGCCACCCTCCTTACCCTCCACCCCACCTTCTCTCTCCATCCTCTTATCAAGTACCTTGAGACACCACCTCAGGGTCTCCTCCCATACCTCTTCCTCTTCTCTATCATCCACCCACCATGATTTTGATGGTTCCCTGAAGTTTGTGACGACCAAAGAGCGGAAATACCACCAACTGGGCAGATAATTCAACCTTGCCAGCGCCGCTAGTTTCAGTGGCGAGAACATGGAGCCGTACTGGGATGCGCGTTGCAAAAAGCCGCCGTGACGGAACGCGACTTGCCACATGGCATGTGCGACGGCGTTGATGTGAACCGAGGTGATGGGCTGTTTGGTAGGGTCTGTAGGAATGAGGTTGGGGTTGTGTTTCAGGACGTACGGAACGAGTTGGGGCATCAGTTGGTGTAAAGTCGCTTTGCCGTTACCGGGTGCCACAGACTGATTAGTGGGTATAGCGCTCTGAACAGGCATGGGCCGCTGTGGTGTGTGAGGGGGTATGGGATTTTGGGTAGCGGATCGTGGTATAGACTGTGGAATCGTTAGTTTATCCCTTCTGTTTGCTTCCAACCTGCTTTTTTGATGCAACGTCAAGACTAAACTCAGCCCTCCAAGTGCGGTGTCTCACCTCGACCTCGACCTCTTCCATCTTGACGCCATTTTTCTTCGATGGAGTGTTCATTTTGACTGGAAATGAGGGCTTTTTCCCTGTAGCTGCGACCAATGTGGTCGGAGACTTCGTCTGCCTCTATTCCAGTAAGAACCTCGCTCATGTTAGGTATCCATCCAGATTGATTCTCACCTTCCTTTTGTCGGATACCATGGTTATGGTCTTTGTGACTACTCTCCCAAGCTAGAGAGAGCCAAGGTATTGCGATTTTCTCTGAATCCTCTAGTGGGTTGAGTGGGAAGCACGAGCTTATTCAAGTCCTGTAAAGCTGTTTGCACTTTAACTACTGGCATTAGTCCGTGCGTAATGCTGAGAAGCCTTCACTCACTGTTCACCCTTGTGACTCTCACTTCTTTTATAGACAGTAAATCTAGCTTCATTATGTTGAAGGTCTGTTTGCTGTGTCATTGCAATAAACATGTGATAATGACATTCACCGGCGAACCTGAATTCCACGAAATACGGGCGGACGATGAAGAATATCTTATTCTGAAATGGAACAGGGCGATATTATAACAATGGAGTATATCCTGTATGAATACTTCTGCTCCTATGAACAACCTTCTTAAAGCCAGTTATACCGTCCGTTAGATATTCTCCGCGACAAGAGAGTATCCTAAGTTTCCGAAAAACCTGATTCTTGAGAACGGTTCTGTTAACTGCAACACGTGTATTGAGTCGTTCAATTCTAGCGCGCACCTATCCTGTTCTTGCTTAGCTTGCCGATGTCGCCTTTTACAGTACGCGGCAACTAACACAACTACGGATGCGACTAGGGGCATAATCCACGATCAGTGAGTGAATGAGGCCGACAGTCATCCTGCAAATGATATGAGAGAAGACCTGAGCAATGTGTTGACGACCTTCACCAGTTCCACCGACAGAAGACTGGATCAGACGCGACGGATGAATAATTTGGCAGAATCAGATAAATTCATGAATGTGTTCTTTGATTATCCAAAGGAGTCGAATTTAGGATAGAAGATAAGACCTATTGAAGTTCCTGAAGTGGGCAGTCTTGGTAAACCGAAGATATCACCAGTCCGAAAGTATCTGCTTTTTGAATCTGAAATTTCACCAAGACCTGCGATTAGGCAGGGTATTTTCCTCTGGACGCCTTACATCCACTGCCGCGCCAGCTTAACATGAGCTCAAGCTTGATGTCGAATAAAAAGCGCTAGGCCCGCCCACGCGCATTTACCTTTCGCTTTGCTCTTGGCTTCTGCTTGGGAGGTGGTGTTTCGTCTTCCTCTGAATCCCCGATATCCTCTTCTCCGGATTCCATCATCTCCTCATCGCTCTCTTCCTTGGCTTTCTTTTTCGAGCGACCATTTGGTTTCTGCTTCTTCCGATTGGCCGCAAACGCTTCCTCAGGCGGCTCTTCCATGGGTGTGGATCGCTTGGAGCCTCGCGATTTAGGTGCATACTTGGCTTCAAGATTATCAAAGAAGTTGCCTGCTCGTGCCTTTTGTCGTTGTTGGATCAAAGCGGCCAGACCCGCCATGTCGTCTGTGCCACCTTTCTTGCCTTTCGGCTTCGCTTTCGCCTTGGTTTTGCCCTTGGCCGGCTCAGCTTCTTCCTCCTGTTCCTTAGCCTGTTGCTTGTCAAAGTCCTCGCGCCTCTTCTTCTCTGCGTTCTTGGCTTTTTGGCGTGATTCGTCTGTCTCTTTCTCGTACGCAGGATATGATTCAACCGTGCCCTTGGCAATCTCTTCATCTATAATCTTCCTGAACCGATCATCGTCCACCAAGATGTCGGACAGCATAACAATGTCGTACACCTTGTTCAAATTGCCTTTAGATTTCTTGAATGCCTTGATCAGATCATTCCGCTCTTCTTCGCTGCCTTTGTATTCGCTAGAAATCTTATTGATTGCCTCTTCGGTGACAATATTCTCGAACTGTTCGCGGTAGAACTTCAGCCAGTTGAAGTCGTCATCGTCTTCCAAGGTCTCGGCTGTGCTACCCGTCAGGTCGTAACGTCTGCGCCTGCGATCATCGGAAAGGACGGCGTAGGCGAATGCGATCTCTTGAAATGTCTTGTTGGCGGCTTCCTTCTCCTCGGGTGCAACCTTATCTACAGTCGTTAATAGAAGAGCGGGAGATGCTTAATTAGAGTACGCACCTGGATGAAATTTGAGCGCCATTTTGCGGTATGCCTTTTTCACATCGTCTGCTGTTGCTTGAGTCTCAAGCCCCAGAACCTTGTATGGGTCAATGGTAGGTGGGGCGTCTTCGTCGTCAACGTCATTCTCTTCGCCCTCGCTTTCCTGTTCGTTGACAAAATCATCCTCCATAAGCTCATCGGTAGGCGCGCTGTTGCGTTGTTTTCTTGCCATGTTGTGCGTGCTGTTGTGGTGTTGGTGTATGAAGTGAAGCAATGCTGACTCGTGGTGATGGAGGACGCGACGCGACCGTGGGCCCGGAGTTAGCGGAGCTAACTAGGCCTGCTCTATCACCTAGCAGCCAGAACACAATTACATCATTTTCTCTTACTTCACTCATCAGATATGTCCTTCGAGCCTGATAAACTTCCATTGCGGTACTGGGACGGCCCGGTTCCTCCGACCCCTGGGCCGGACCCTAACGATCATCTCCAGTACATGCGCCTTGCCCTTGATCAAGCCCACGAATCACCGCCAAAGCCCTCGAATTTTCGAGTGGGCGCCCTATTGGTCGACGCCGATACTGGTGCTATTCTATCAAGAGGGTACACTCTCGAATGCGAGGGTAATACGCATGCAGAGCAATGTTGTCTTTTGAAGTTCGCTCAAGCACACGACTTGCCCGAAGAGCACGTCGGCGAGGCTCTTCCACCAAATACCGTCATTTACACTACTATGGAGCCTTGTAATCTTCGACTGAGTGGAAACTTGCCGTGTGCAGACCGGATCATCAGAACTAAGGGAGTGAATGGGGAACAGAAAATCAAAAAGGTGTATCTAGGCGTCAAGGAACCAGAAAAGTTCGTTGGTGAAAATGAGGGAAGGAAGAAACTCGAAGAGAATGGCATCGAATGCATTCATGTACCTGGCTTGGAGGATCGGATATTGCAAGTTGCTACTGCGGGTCACGAACAGTAACCCATTTTGTATATTAGGTTGTGGAAGGTTGCTGGCGCCGTCTCTGGTGTGACCAACATACGAACAAAAAGGTCTATAAGCAACCAGGCACGGGCGATAGCAGTTCCGACATATTGTGGTTGTCGGAACGATAGTTGTAAAACAAAACTCCGATAGCAATAACGGCAAGATAGCCCAGTATCGGCAGTAGGTATCCGCCTGTGAAATTCCCCCGCGTCCTCGAGATCGGCTGTTAAATTTCACTCTGAGCAACGATGGCGTCATGACTTATTCCGCATTGAATGCAGCCCACTACCAGCCCCGATCACGCCTATTGCGCAGCCAAAGAAAGCGCGCATAATAAGCATCCTTCAAGCTCGATCTTGCGATGACGCGCGGTAAAGCTATGTGGTTGGATAAACTCAAACAGGTCTCTTGATCGTAGGCATATATTAAATCTGGTCTCTACCCTGTCAATCTTACTTATTTTCTCACAATGCTTAACTACATCCGCCCAGCTACCACCCAAACCTGCTACCAATCTGTTAGAACTCTCACGAAACCTGCGTACGCCCAGATACCCAGACTAAGCAGAGCAACCATGTCGACCTCAACCTCAAACATCAACATCGAGACCAAGGACGTCCAAACCGCACCAGGAGTCACCCTCGATGATTCCAAGAAAACGATTGTAGGATCCGTGCTAGACCTTTTCGCCGGTCGGCCTTCTCTGCGGAAACTGTCTTTGTGGCGTGACGATGCTACCTTCACGGACCCTCTTACTGTCGCGCAAGGCCGCAGCAAGTATGCGGCGCAGTGGTATGGACTGAAAGCCGCCTTCTCGGAAATCGAGCGGTTAGAGCATCAAGTCAAGGATGCCGGAAACCCCATTCTGATGGATCTGAAGACCAGGTATGTGGTCAAGGGTATTGGCAAGGAGCAAATCATCAAAAGTGAAGTGGTGATCCATTTGGATGGCGAGGGAAAGATTGAGAAGTTGGAGGACAAGTGGGATGGAAAGCTACCCGAGAACCCCATTGCGAATGTAAGTGTACTGAAAAGTAATGTGTGGAATGATTTATTAACTTTTTTTTTTACAGGCTTTCCGGCATTTGAATGCTGTTTCAGTACCCCTCATGGTCAAGGTGCCTAAGGATGATGAAGAAGATGCAAAGATGGGTAACCAGTAATTCAAGTACATGTACTCGTAAATCGTAAATCGTAAAATCGGTCACCGTTTGTCTCGTTATGCTCCATTGAACATCCTTCCCAGCGCAAAGTGCATAAGGCATGCAACTATACCCGCGCCCGCACTCAGCACCTTCATGCTGGGGGCTCCCGCAACAATCAAGATTGTGCCACATGATCCCTGTCCAGCTCTTGGTAGATCGGGTCCGTCCATTGTGATCGTGGCGCAGAAACCGCCCTGCGCAGGGTTTGGTTCGCGATACACCGTTGTTACGGGCGGTACAGCATAGACTGTTGGTTGCTGGGGATACACAGTCACCGTAGAGACTTGTGCGGCAACGACGACTCCTCCACACTGATTTCCGTTTGGGCAGCAGCCGATCAATCCGTTGGAATTGGCGGGTACAGCACATTGGTAATTTGCTGGACAACACCTGGTCCTGATCAGCAGGGAACCACTTTTACACATGCCTGCGGCACTCACCAGCTAGGATGGTCGACATTACTACAGCTTACTGACGCGGCAGATGGACACCAGTTTTGGTCTTGAGTGGCGACAACTGACTGTCCCTCCGGATTCACAATGTAGACGGCGCCAGAAAAGGGCGCATTATTTGTGTATTGCTGTGGCATAGCTTCTGGCTTTGCGATCGGCTCCGCAGCGCAAATCGTCAGCGACGACAAGAACAGGCTCCATGGTGCAAGGAATCGCATTGCGCTAGTGATTAAAGAAGCTGACAGTTGAAGATAACGAGCTCACGAGGACTTGCGGACACGAAGAAGCTATGCGATCTGCTGGTAATGGTGGGTTAGTTGCGCGACACGAAAAGCCGTCCTCAGGGAGAGAGGAAATCTGGAGCCAGCTTTCGTGCGGCGCGCATGCCCGGCCGTCCCCTCGCTTTAAGAACTGACCGGACCAGGACTATTGCCTTGAAAGCTGTACAGAGAGCTGGGATAGCTCCGAAGCCTGATGCATATTGAGACTAACGCATCGCGGATAGACAGCATCATGCCGGCCTTGGTGGGGACGCGCATCATCGGTAGCCCTGACTGCAGCGCGGTCTAGTACACCTTACAATGGGTCGATTTAGCTGCTTTTTCTTGCAGTGGATCGCAAACAGCGGTGTTGAGGTGCGCTGGTTCTGTCGTGTTCAGGTGGATCTTGAGCCCTGCTTTGCCGCCCAACGTACAAACAACTGCGTGGCAGCGCAAGGACCGTCAGCAGGGAGAAACCGATTGTATGCGGTACGAAAGCCTTGATTGCTCCCTGTATGTAAGCCCGGTCAAGCCACGGCCTTGGAATCGGCAGCGTCGGATGGGATTGCGTAGTGAGGCGCATAGCGCATGTGCCGGTGATCATCCGGCAAGCTCGGAACGAAACAAGCTAGTCGCTAACTGGGGTATGCTCACGTGACAGCGTAAACGAGTGCCCGCAGCGCGTCGCGTTGACTCGCCTACTACATCCTTTACGCATTGTCAACACAGTATGATATGTCAACGCACCGGCCAACGCGCCCGTATCGACTGTATCCTGCCTACTGCTTCAGAGCATCTCCGACATACAATGCTTGGGTGAAGCTCACAGCTGCCAATGTGCAAGCCCTCCGCTCTGAGAAGGGGTTTGAAGGTGACAGGAATGATCTGATAGCACTCAGCTGTCACTAAGTCATCGACAGGACAGCGCATCTACTTCCACTTGAACCACCCCATTCGATATGTTCGCATAGTTGGCGCTGTTGTGGCCATCGATGACATCAACCTCAAGTATACGGTCCTTACTATTGACGACGGAAGCGGATCGAACATCGAGCTCAAGATTGTGCGATTACCACCGGCCGAGAAGAATCCCATTGATACATCGTCGAGAACCCAAATCGAAAACGTCGAAATCATTAGCCATCTGGGTGTCTTCGAAGTTACAGTAGACAAACAGCCGTTGGACATTGGATCGGTTCTCAAGGCCAAATGCACCATATCGGAGTTCAGAGGTGTGAAGCAACTGGAGTTGAAAAGAGTTTCGATTGTCGCAACAACGGATGAAGAGGCGCAGGCCTGGGCAGAGACAGCTGCATTCAACAAGAAAGTACTGGCTAAACCATGGCACATATCATCAAGCGAGCACAGGAAAATAAAGCAGGATATAAAGGCTGAAAAGAAACGGATACTTGAATATGAGCGACGTAAAGCCGAGTACGAAGCCAAGAAGGAAGAGCACAAACTAGCGAGGGAGGCCTATTACGAACAAAGAGAAAAGAAGCTCGAGGCCCGACGCCGCAAAGAGGAGGCTATGATGAATGCTGGTGCATTGATGTGATTGGCCATTGTTCGCCAAGAAGCTTGCATGCCCAAGCTGCGTCTGATGCTCAGTTCTCATTACCAGCTTAGTACTGCGCGATGCTTCTAGGACTCCAGACTCGCTTTACCTGCTACGCCTGAGGTGGATCGTCGACATCAAATCGCAGATCCTAGTCACGTTACATGCTTGCAACAAAGATGGTTCCTGTCGTCGAGACTTGGTGAACCAAGCAGGTGTGTTCCGCTCCAATACCCAAGAACAAAACGACGTTGGAAAAACTCGTTCCGCCCAGACCACAGGTTCTGACTTTGCGATCTTTCGTTGGCACTTGGATCAGCTGAGATACAACTCTCCAAGATCGTTACGATCATGTGCCAAATACCTCCAAAACGGAGGCAAACCCCATCCGAACATGATTATGATTGTACTCGATGGTTATGTCACTCTCCAGCTCTGTGGGTTATACATGGCTGGTACGGTTTCGCATTAGACGCGATTACGTGGAAGAAGCTTTCAGATTGCAAATGATACAATGTATGTTTTCGCCCACCGAGGAACTTGAGCTGTTTTGTTCCACTCACCTCAAAGCTTGCGACTCCGCAATCTTCGCTTTTGGTGCCCCCTTGACCAGCTTGAATCCACCCGGCTGCAGATACTGAAATACCTGTTTCGGATCATACTTTTTCGAAACCTGTATCAGCCTCCCCTTGTTCTTTTCTCCATAACTGCCAATAGGATCCTGAAACTCTGACGCATAGTTCAAGTACACAAAGTCGTTGTCGAGGTTCCTTCTCTTAGCCTCAGCCTTGATAAGTTTGATCATGTTTGCAAGGACTGCCTGGAACTTTGGCTCGTCTTCAGCTTTGGTCCATGCAGCACTGAAATTCAAAACAAAGTATGGACCGTTGGAGGGGTCGATGCCAAGAGCATTTCCGCCGTTCTTTTGCATTCCTTTGATGGCACCCTCAGTGATGGGTTGAATGGCCGCGACCATAAGGATCTTTTCGACGTCGGCAACAGTGGCTTCTTGAGCGTAAAATGTGTCGGCAATGAATTGGAGCAGTTGTCGGTCCATCTTCAGGCTGATGCCCCACCATGTCTGGTAGTTGCCATTTGGGGGTGCTCCTTGGTTAAGAAGATCGGCCATTCCTGACATTCGCCGAAATCCAGTAGTATCTGAAATGGCAGTGATGTTGTTCCAGCTGGAAAAGATTGAAGCGTTGGCAATTGGTTTAGCATAATGTAAATTCGAGAATACGATTTTGCCAATATCTGGGGCACTGGCGAACGTCTGGTCATATTAGCGCAGTTTTTTGAGTCAATAGTCGCCATTAGACATACAATGATCTCTGCAGCATCTTCGTCTGTGGCTGAACCAGTCATGGTAAACTCATAAATCGCATCCAGGACAGCGGGAGTGGAGTTTTCGGTGTAGATACGCATACCGCCCCACATGTCTTTTAATGGGAAAGCATCCAGCTTGAAATTTGTGACGATTCCGAAGTTGTTACCACCACCTCTTAACGCCCAATACAGGTCAGGATAGGACGATGCAGTGATATTAATAGGGATGCCCGAAGCAGTCACCAACTCAAAGCTTGCAACGTTGTCGCACGCCCAACCACGCTTGTTTGCAAAATGAGAGATGCCTCCTCCTAGGATGAGTCCAGGGACGCCTACCGGCGCCATCTTGGCCAATTGTCAGCAAAAGCCACATCGAAAGAACGGTTACATGTACTCACCCGACCTCCTGCAACACTAAGGTCGTATTTCTCAACTGCGTTGTACACGTCTATCCAATGCAGACCCGGACCAACATCCACCGTTTTCTTGTCAGCAGCAACGACAGCTTGCTTGAAATTTTCCATCGAGATGGTGATACCATCTTCGATGCTAGAAGCACCCGCGAATGCTGCATGGCCACCACCTTTTACAGCAAAAGGGCATTGGTAGCGTCTTGAAATGAGCACTGCGGTAGAGACATCCAACGTCGCTTTGGGCTTGAACACGCACGACGGACGAAGCGCCCCCTGTTGAGCAGACCAGTATGCTCCTGTGAAGTTGGCATACGCAGACGCGCTTTCAGCTAGTACTTGGTCAGAATCGAAGATTTTTGTCAGCGCTGTACACTTGAATGGTTGTTAGCGCTCAAAGCAGTGGAGTCTCTTAAGCGTGGAGCTGACTTGCCGCATGCGAACACTGTCCCGCTGGAGACTGTGGGCTGAGGGAAGTATCGGGCTCTGGGAGCGACGATGCGTCGACACCCAGTTTTTCCAGAGCGGCCGTGACGTTGAAGTCTTGCGGTTCAAAGGCCTCGGGGCTGGTTTGTGCTGTTGCTCCTACCGCAAGCGCTCCCAATGGGAGAAGGCTGTTGATTCTCATGTTTGGAGATGGCCTGGATGAAGTCGCAATGGAGTGTGAGTAGGCGATTCAAATCCTGACGGTAGTGTGTTCTTCGATAGTTCCAAAGGGCATATAGAACTCGACAGATGAAAGAAATTGGGGTAAGGCGGCCGAGATACTATGTCAACTGGAATGGCGGATACATTGAACATTCGGAAATTCCGCTTACCGTAAGCTAGCCCAGATTAGACCCCGCGTGCTAGTTCGATTGGTGAAACTTTAGCCTCTGTATGTAGAGTGGCGAATAATCACTGAAATTGGCGCTGCTGAGATAGGGGGGGTTAGAAAGTGTCCGGTGGACGTGTAGTGGTGTCGGTCCTTCTTGGCGCGGTTCAGCAGCAGCTTCAGGGACTAGAGAACAAGCGGTTGTGCCTCCGCCACGCCCTATTGTTCCCTATCGAAAAGTCAATGTCGATGTGCTAACAGGATCCCTGAATTTTGCGGCCTAGCTCAACAAGGAAGGAGATGTTAGCGGTAAATGAAAAGACGTTATGGTGGGGTAGATTTGCAAGGAACATGGCATGGGTCATTCAGCCTGTCGGAACATCGACTGATCCCGAGAGAAAATGCCGCCCGAGGGACCCTATGATGAGATGTTTTCGTGGAGCCGAAAGAGGGAATGGACTGAATAATTTATCATGAACTAGGAATCGCTCAGTTGCTCAAACTAAGTAATATAGTGAATCTATCCATGTCTAGCGAGATTTATTGTAGCAAGTCGCTTAACTAATGTAAGTCCACAAGCAACAATTCCATGTACAAGGCTATAGTCGAACGAACACAACATGTATTTGTGACCGTTTTTGATATTTGATCACACTGAGAATGATGAGTTTCAGCAGTCTAGCAGTACGTTTTTGCGATAAGACTTCTCTACAAGTAGCTGTAGTTGTCACAAGTACTTGTTACTTGCTGTGTTAATTGCACGACTACACAAATCACGATACTAGTCTCAATTATTCTAAAATGATGTGTATTAGATCCTTAGATGCCCAAGAGAGTCCCATCAAGGTGTCCCTCTCTCATTCTCTCTCACGCTATGCTGGTATTTTTGTTCCTCGCCCACGATCTTCCAAAATGAAAAACAAAAACAGATCGTTCAAGGGAAGCATGCTTCGCTCCCCGGGGGAAAGCCGTTTCGTCAACAAGGGTAAACATGAAACTAGGAAAGAATAGCGAAAAATAAAGAAATGTCGCTAGACAATCTGTAAAAAGACGTAAGAAAAGGTTTGTCAAGAAAACGGAAATGCAGAAAACCCTTCAAAAGCTAGAAGGCTTTTCAGTGCTTAGGGCAGCAGCATACATGTGGACCGCTCTCGATAACCTCCTTGGTAGCCTCATCCTCGTACTTCTTGAAGTTCTCCATGAAGAGACGACCGAGCTTCTCGACCTCGTCCTGAAGGCTGGCAGTGCCGTTCCAGCTGTTGCGGGGGTTAAGGAGGTCATCGGGGACGCCAGTGCACTTCTTGGGCACCTGGAGGTTGAAGACCTCGTAGTTCTCGTACTCGGCGTTTGCGAGCTCGCCGTTGTGGATGGCGTCGAGGATGGCGCGGGTGAAGCGCAGGCTGCATCGCTTGCCGCCAGTGGTGGCTCCGGCACCGACCCAGCCGGTGTTGAGGAGCCAGGCGTTGGCGTTGTGCTGCTGGATCTTCTCGGCGAGCATCTTGGCGTAGCGCATGGGGTGCAGGGCGAGGAAGGGCTGGGCGAAGCAGGAGGAGAAGGTGGCTTGGGGCTCGGTGACACCCTGCTCGGTACCGGCCATCTTGGAAGTGTATCCGGAGATGAAGTGGTACATGGTTTGCTCGGGGTTCAGCTTGGAGATCGGGGGAAGGACACCGCGAGCGTCGCAAGTGAGGAGGACAATGTTCTTGGGGTGTTGGTTGGAGATGCAGGGAATCTTGGTGTTCTCAATGTACTCGATGGGATAGGCGCAGCGGGTGTTCTCGGTCAGGGTGTCGTCGTCGTAGTCCACGACACGAGTGACTGGGTCAAAAACGACGTTCTCGAGGATAGAACCGAAGCGGATAGCACCATAGATATCTGGCTCCTTCTCGGCAGAGAGGCCAATGCACTTGGCGTAGCAACCACCCTCGATGTTGAAGATACCGGTGTCAGACCAGCAGTGCTCGTCGTCACCAATCAAGGCACGCTTGGGGTCAGCAGATAGGGTCGTCTTTCCAGTTCCGGACAGACCGAAGAAAACGGTGACATCGCCGTCCTGACCTTCGTTGGCGGAAGAGTGCAGGGTGAGGACGTTGTGCTTGACAGGCATCTCGTAATAGAGCACGGTGAAGATGCCCTTCTTCATTTCCCCTTTTTTGTCATATGTTAGCTTAGTTCGTGATGTAGTTGTCACAATGTGTTGAATGGACTCGTGGTGGTGTAGTTGTTGCAAAGTATCAACTGAACTCGAGGTGT
>JAODYC010000009.1:232938-252844 GCA_026262405.1 Curvularia hawaiiensis
TCAACTGAACTCGAGGTGTAGTTGTCACAATGTGTCAACTGAAACAATAGTGTATTTGTCACAGGGTGATGACTGAACTCGTGGTGTTTCGGCTCAGTCTTAGGAAAAAAAACCACTTACCAGCATACTCGGTACCAAGGATAACCATCTCCTTGTCCTGGAAGTTGAGAGCAACGGATGTCGAAGAGGTCATACCGCTAGTATACCTGTTCGCGGGGAAAGCACCAGCATTGTAGATGGTGTAGTCGGGTTGGAAGTGCTCCAGCTCCTCCTTGGAGGGGCGGATGAGCATGTTGCGCATGAAGAGAGCATGGTAGGCACGAGCGCAGACAACGCGGACGCGTATCCTGTAGCGCTCGTCCCAGCCGGCGAATCCGTCGACGACGTAGATGCGGTTGCGGGTGTTGAGGTAGTCGATAGCACGCTCGCGGTTGATGCGCCAGACCTGATAGTCATGTGAGCATGTGCGAAAGGAGCAAGAGCACGTGATAATGTTCCCGAACAAGTCGATCGGGGCGCAGCTGGAGTGTGGGGCGAGCCGAGACGTCCCCGGACACGCCACGTGCAAGGATGCGAACATCCTCGGGTCTGCCCCTAGCGTACATGACGTTTGGACGCTGATCTTGACCAGCCAGCGATCGCCAATTTACGTATTGGATTGGAAAGAAAAACGCTCCAGAACAGGTGCGGAGAAGGTACTTACGTCAGTCTTCATTGGCTTGTTGACAGGGCCCCACCAGACGTCGTTTTTCGATGTCTCCTCCTCGACGATACGCTTATCCGAGGGTGAGCGGCCAGTCTTGGCTCCTGAGTATGCCGAGAGGGCACCTGATGCTGTGATAGCTGAGCCGGTCTCATAGACGAGAGCATCTTCGTAGAGAGCAGCAACGGAAGGGTTGGCAATCTGGAGTGTTTGGTAAGAATTGGAAGTATGGTATGCTTTACGAGTATTCTTACAATGGCTACACGGTCGTAGTCAATGTGTGCCTTGTCATGAAGAGCCTCTTCGATTTCTGTGTGTCCCTTGCTCGGCCTGGAAAGACAATAATAGTCAGTCAAGATGTTCTTGGGCCAAAAGACCGTTCGAGATGGAAGGGGAAGCATGTGAAAGGAGGTGAGACTCACGCAACACCGGAGGGGTGGAGATTTGTCTTGTTTACGGATTGGGAGACCATGTTGAAGTTTAGGACGGGGGAGATGGAGGAAGAATGGAAATTAGAACGCTGTTGTTTGGACACCTGCTGACGGGCAAAGTCTTGGGCCAAAGTGGAATGGGTTGCGGATGAAAGTAGGGGATTCTGAGGGCTTTTAATACCACGAGAATCCATTCTGACGACGCTCTTGGTGCTGAGTCTGGCAATGCTGGGCCGGGGACGGGCTAGCGCAGCGGCAGCTGATTGGGCCAGGGCTCGTGCTTGGGAGCTGGGAGTGACGGTCGGCTCACGAGGGACGAAAATAACGCGGAGCAGCGCACGAGGGCTGGGAGGATTCGGAAAAGACGCTCGGCAAGTGCAGCACGCTCGAGCTGGATGGCTGCGAAGAGGTCCTGGCCCGGCTCGCATGGGATCTGGCTGCTGTCTAGAGGGCGACAGCTCAGGCGTCTGCGGTCACGGTTGTGTCATGGCAGGCGACGTGCTCGCTCGCTGTACCAACCGCCCTCGCCCTCGTGACGGCCAAGCAGACGGGCAGGCGGACGTAGAGTGTGCAATGCGCCGCCTCGCATTGGCTGCTGCTACCCCACATTCATCCCCGCCCCAAAGCGGCTAGCCGCCACCGCCTGTCGTCATGGTTTCATCTCTCCTCCACTCTGCTTTGCGATGGTTACCGCTACGCTGGCTCTCTCTGGCCGATTGTTTCCTTGGCCTGTCCTTCGCCCACCTGGGATCCCACTCGGAAAACATCGTCATGTCCCAGTCGGCCCTCTGCTGGCCGGCACTTGCAGCTGCCAGCGCTTCTACACGACGGTCCACACAGACACGCGACAGTGTTTTCCGGCAGTTGATATCGTCGACATTGTCGTGTCAGCGCTAGCCAGCATCAATCCGGAGAGCTGGACATGGTGGCGGTGCCAGGGGCGCGGCGGTGCAAACACATGCAAACTACGGAGTGCACACTGCAAACCCTCGTCCCCGTTCCGATTCCAGCTCGTGTGAGGTTTACACCCATGCACGTCCCCCTGCACCATGATGCAAGGCTGTTTGGGCCTACCACGCCAATTGCTCCCATGCACAAATCATGGACCTCGGACGGATGGGCCTGGCGGCTTCGGAAAAGCTGAGGCATTTGGACACACCCAGTTCTTTTCCATGGCTAGCCGGCCTACCGCTAGATTTGCATGTGTCAAGTGCCGAGTAGTGCCTCTGTGCTACGCTCGACGCTGTTAATCGCGCAGCCGTTTTACATAACACTCGGCAAGCATCGCCCTTGGCGCATATTGACAGCGGCCAGCTCGCATGACGTGCGCTGTCTCAATGGTCTGTTTGTGCCAAATAAGAAAAAAAATTACTATTATCAACGTGCGCGTGACCGACCGCACTGAGCCTGGAGCCTGGTCAAAACACCAGGTGCCACGCTCTAGAAGCCCAAGAAGTATTTTGCGGGGAACATGCACGACGCGGATACGAGCCCCGGTTTTCATCCTGGCCCGTTCAAACAACTGTGGCTGCCCAATCCAGCCCTGCGCGTTCCGGCCGCGGGCGCGCTACGACTTTTCCCGACCCCAGAATCTCACTCAGCCTCAAGCCGCACTACCATCTTCCTTTTTCCGCTGCGTCTCCTTTTTCTGCTTGCGTGCAGACGGACTGAAGAACGCCTTGATTTGCTGCAGACCACCGAGGTACAGCCACGTGCATATGAATACGACGGCAAAGTTGAACAGGATGTATGCCCACATGATACCTGCAATCTTGTCAGCGTTTGCCAGAAACAGCAATATCGAAAAAATAATAATGACCACTTACCAAAGTCCCGCCAAATGTATCGTGGAAACACATTGAACGATGCAGCGAACGCATCTCCGGTTGCATATTGACAGAATCCACAGTTGCCATCGGGCTGTACCTTGATATATCCACCCGATTGCTGTGCAAACTGCCCAGCATAGCTCTGACAGTCTTGACCTGGTGGCGGCGGGAAGATGGCCAGTTCGTTCGTCGCACATCTAACTTCCTGCCCCTGTACTAGAAGAGCCAGGAATCCTTCCAGGAGGTACTTGAACGGCGTGAGCCAGTACATCCAGCTCTGCCAGAACGTTGGCAGTGATGCATAAGGGACAACAACTCCGCAAAACGATACGATAAAGGTGAAAAACAATGGGACAAGCAGCGAAGCCAGAAGCTCATTGGGAGCGAACGAAGCAATCGCCTGCCCGAAACCAAGATAAAACACCTCAAACAGCATGACAAACAACCACACGCTTGCGGCTGTGTATGTGTCCCGGGGGAAACCGGGAGGAAAGTACCAACAGCACCAGTAGATGGTTCCCGAAATGATACGATACGGCAACTCGCTGAGTATGGTACCCCACACCATGGCTGTCCACGAGTAGATTTTGGCACTGCCTTCTCGCGCATTGTAGATTCCGCGGATGTTGATGAATCGAGGTTGCAGTTGCTGGATCAGGGGTGGTGCGATTGTCAGAGTCATGAACACCGAGAACAGCCGTGACTGCATGTCGATTTGGCTCTGGCCCAGGTTCCAAAAGGTGAAGCCGTTGAAAAGACCCGTGATAATGTGTAGCATAACCATGCCCTGCACGTAAGGCGGGTCTCTCCAGATGGCCACAAAGTTGCGCTTCACAACCGCAAGCCATTGTTGTACATATGGCATTGCGTATTCTCGGTCGTCTCGAGCCTCGTCATTCTTCGCTGCACTCCGCCGGTTGGCAATGATATCCTGAATCTCATTGGTCAAGCTCTCATTCTCTCGCGATCTCTCCCACACATCACCCCAATCCTGACCTTTGTAGTCAGGGTTGCCCGCGCCAATGGCTTCCAGCATGTATTCAGCGGGGTTTGTATGTGGTGGACACTTCTCTGCACCGTTACTTTCAAGGTACTCGATAAGGTTGCGAGAGTCATGACCCAGTTCACCAAAGTAAACCGTGCGACCGCCGGACTTGAGAAGTAGAAGCTGATCGAAGTGCTCAAAGAGCACAGCGCTGGGCTGATGAATCGTGCAAAGAATGGCTTGCCCTGCATCCGCAAGCTGTCACACTGTCAGTCGTTGTTCTCCAGTTATATCAAAAGACTTCTTACCTTGCGCAAAAATCGAACAATGTTGAATGCAGCACCAGAGTCAAGACCAGACGTAGGTTCGTCGAGGAACATGAGCAACTCCGGCTTACTAGCAAGCTCCACACCAATCGTCAGGCGCTTTCTTTGCTCTTGGTTCAGCCCCGACCCAGTAGTACCGATCACTGCACCAGCAATGTCGCGCATCTCCAGCAGATCGATGATCTTTTCAACATACTCATACTTCTCTTTGATGGGAACCTCCTTTGGTTGTCTCAGTCGTGCAGAGAACTGCAGTGCCTCGCGCACTGTAGCTGTTGATTCATGGACATCCATCTGCTCTGCGAAGCCAGTAGAGCGTTGGAATGAGTGGGGAAGCGGTTTACCGTCGACGAGAAAGTCGCCACGAACAACACCAAAGTTGATACGTTGAGCCAGTGTGTTCAACAAGGTTGTCTTTCCTGCGCCGGATGCTCCCATCAGAGCTGTGAGCTTTCCAGGCTTGACATAACCCTGTACGCCCTTCAATAAAGTCCGCTCTCCCTTCTCATACGGAATGGTGTAAGAAATGTCCTGAAACGTGAAGATTGTCTCGTTCTTTGCAACACCTTCGGCAGTCTTCCCTGCCTCGTCACTGTCGCTAGCAGAGGGTTTCTCTGAGGCCGCCCCACCGTTTCCGGCTTCCTCGTCTTTCGGCAAAGTCTTGGTCTCCATTTCCTTTTCGACAGTCTTTGGAACTTGACCACGCTTGTAGATGGTGACAGCGCCGCCGCCTTTGTTAGGCTTCTGGATTTCCATGCCGAATGCTGTGAGTGCCACAAAGAAGATGAAGAAAGCGCAGATGAAGCCAAAGTTGCGCCACAGGTGGGACCTCGAGTATCCATAGGCTTCTGCGATGTAATCGGAACCAGCGACTGTGAGTGATCCGGGTCTGTTTCCTTGGATAGCACAAGATTGATATCTCTCCTCAGCGCCAGGAACCTGTGGAGCGATAAAGGGCGGCACACATTGGATGTCCAGATTGTAAAACTCGTTTGATAGGAGACCCTCAAAGCCGTATTGAATGGGATTGATCCAACGCAGCCATGAAAACCATGGGTGCATCTTGGCTGGAGGGATCAAATATCCGGTATACACAACAAGTGCCTGGATTGCGACACCGGTTATTCGAGTAGCGACATCCAATGAGCCCACCAAAGCGCCAATGGCCCGGAAGAACGCATACATGGTCATGGTGATGATCCAGAGGAACAGCAGCGAGATGAAGAACTGGGACGGGGTTCGTGATAGGTTCGCCATAAAGTACACCACAATGTCGAAGATGCAAACTTGGACCAACACAAGAGGTACGTCAATGACAGTTTGCGCAATGGCATAGGCGGCCGGCCGGTAGAACGAGAAGCTCTTGTGCTTGAGTAAGATGGGTCGTGACTCAAAAGCAGCAGTGAGTTCAGCCAGGGCGAGAAGGGCATTAAAGAGCAGCATGAAGAAGATGACACCGCCTCGAGGAAACACACCTGCGGCTGTGTCCGGGAGATCATAAAAAAGCGAACCAACGATCAGTGCTTGGAAAAGAATGCCGCCCCATTTACCAACAAGAGACTGTGGGTCTCCCACCATGACCAGAAACTGGCGTTTGGTGCAAGCCATGACTTGTGCAGGGAACGAGATGGTAAAGTTCTTCTTTTTGGTCGCCTTGGTCTGCGCATGTTCACGCTCTTCAGCCTGCCGCTTCGTCTCTTTTTCAAATTCTTCAATCTCTTGAAAGTTGTCGTTGGCCTGTTCGCTATTGGCGAAAGCTTCTCCAAACGCCGCTCCGGTACGAGGGATACGATCTTCCCAGCCTTCCTTGATTTGGCGCTCGTGGTCATCAGTGACCGAAGTCAGAAAGTCACTGGTCGTCCAGCGTTCAGGTTTCTCAAAGCCGAGGTTCTTGAAATAGGCTTCAGCCTTCTCAGTGGGTCCGAAGTAGCAGCACCGCCCCTCGTGGATCAAGAGGACTTTGTCGAAGAGCTCGTATAGGGATTCTCCGGCCTGGTACAAAGCTACCGCGGTAGATACTTGGGCCATGTTGGTCAATGAACGTAGACTTTGAACGTATTCGAGAGCTGTGCTGGCATCCAGACCGCGCGTGCTATTGTCCCAGCACTGTACTGAGGCCTTTGTAACCATCGCCTCAGCGATCGAAACACGCTTCTTTTCGCCACCGGATACACCACGGATGAGCTATAGATTGAGAGATTCACCGTTAGCGTGTATTCTACTTTTTATTTTAGTATCAGATACTTACTTCGTTACCGACTTTAGTTCCAAGAGTATGTTCGATCCAAAAGAGCTTCGTGACTACGCGAAGAAACTCATTGACATAGTCTTTACGACTCTCTCCCTCTTTTCGGGACTCCTTTCCAGGCGTCCTAGTCTTCAGTGCGAACTTCAATGTGTCCTTGACCTTCAGTGTCGCATAGTGGAGATCGTCTTCCGGGTTGTAAAGGACCTCACTGCGGTATTTCTTACTCATCTTGTCCGCATCAGTGCCTCCGTACGTCACGTCGCCAGTGACTTCTTCGAAGCCGAATCTCTGGTTGCCGATCATTTTGAGAAAGGTTGAGCAGCCGGCTCCGGGACGTCCAAGAACAAGTATCATCTCCCCAGGTCGTATGCAGCCGGAAAAGTCGTCGAGAATGGTTCGTACTGGGGGCTTGCCGGCGGCCTTACGTGGCCCCTTCGTGAGCAAGTTCTTCACGAACCTGACTGGATCGAGAAAAAGCGACCCAACGCTTGGCTGTAAAGCCGCGCCAATGCCCATTCCCTTCACTGTCAAGTGCTTGAAGATGACACCCTGGTGTCTCGTCTTCTCTTCTTCTGACGCTTCTTGTCTTGTGCGGCCAAACATTTTCGACATGAGCTTGTTGATTTCATCTTCCTCCTCGGGACTATGCCCAGTTGCACTAGTGCTAGTCTTTTTGAGCCCATTGCTCTGGCTCGTCTTCCGCCTTGACAGCACACGGAAGAGGTCGTCTTCGGTCATTGGTTTCGAGTCCCGCGATTGTAAACCTGGCCTCTTTTCCTGTGCAGTTTGCTTTTCAGACGAGCCTTCATGTTCGGAGTCTGAGGAATCGTCTTCAAGCACTACTTGCTGTTCTATGGGCGCTCCTGAAGCCGCAGTCTGGATGTAGTTGTTGCTCGAATTAGGATGCTGTACCTCGGTGTTTCCACTGACCTCATTCTGGTCTCGATGTACTTGGGCGGTATTCTGCGACGGCGACATGTCGGATGATGCTACTACGGTTGAGTCGCTGGAAGTCGACGATGGCCCTGCGTCGTTGCCCCCATAGTAGGTTTGGCTTGTCGTATGTAGCGCATTAGAAATGAAGGTATTGCCAGTGTCAGAAGCTTGTGGTGTAACAGCTCCATCTTCGGTTTGTTGCCGTGACCCGATGTAGGATCGATTCCGGCTGATATCCGCAGGTGTTTCTATCCAGCCACCAGGCAAATGTGATGGAGTCTGAGTGTCATTCTGTGAATCCATCACGACGGTTCCTGCAGCCTAAAAAGGGTAGTGAGAGTTAATGGCGGTAGTGCGAGAACCACGCAAATGGAACTACACTACAGAACGGTCGACCGTAAGTAAGAGCTGCAAGAGTTGACTATCTGTTTTGCAGCGCTTTCAGGAGCATCGGCAAACAATGCGCGGTCCCAGAAACCCGGGAGAGTAGGTATATGTAAGGACAGCACAAATAGAGTTTTTCAATTACCGCGCCAAGTTGCTTGAAAAACGCTCGTGTCTTCCGCGTGTTGATACGCGTTGGTCGTACAAAAGCCCAGGAGGAAGTGGTGATGTCATATTAACGTCTGAGCAACGGCTACATTCAGTTTCCGCGTTCGCGTCGGCATCTGCCCAACACCGATATTATGAGATCGAAGGATGATCGAACATATTAGTCTTGGCCAAGGTATCGATCTCCCGCCGCTTGTCAATGCACTAGGTGCCCGCGGGGTGCGGACTGCGGATTGCGATGAATGGTGGCTGTCGCAATTCGGCACTAAAGGCTTCGATCGTCATAGCGGTTGGTGAAGCGGAGACCATGTTTTGATACGTAGTGCCATCTTTTACGAAGACTCAGCATCAATGGGATCTAGGCATGAAAATGTAGATGGGTATAGGGTGCGCATAACGAGGGTCGTGTCGGCTGCCCGATTGACGCAAATTCCAAGGTTGCGTCATAGTGGATGAAGAGAACGCTAACGAGTGCTTGACAGCTTGGCTTCGCTTCAGCTCGGAAGTTGGGCAACCTGACATCTCGTTATGTTGTCTTCGCGCCGTGACTCAACGGGGTTTGTATGCCCAGAGGTTTCGGCTTCTTCAAGCCAGGAATACGAAGTTGGTTACCAGGAGATTCTTAAAGTCGGCGTTCAACATGCTTACTATCCCACAATTAGTAAGTCGGAAAACCAACACAGCAAATAACTGTGACAACTACCACTACTTTAGAGGAATCAATTTCAAAACGGTAAAGATATAGCAGGCAATGTACAGTTTATTACCTAGGTTACTCTCAAAGTAGAATCATAACTACTAGGGAAATCGTAAACAATAGGATAGCTGTGGCAACTACAGCTATTTTCCGGCTTGATCACTCGAGAGAGCGTACAAGCAACGATCATCGCGCCCAATTCGGGAATATCTGGTAGGTACACGCAAAGTATCTTCAAAACAACGAAGACAAGGCAGACATTGGCCCTCACCATGTTCTTTTGTAAGTGCCATTATACCAGTGACCCGCAATGGTATTCATAATTTCAAAATAAGTGACGGGTAGAAAGCCTGTTCAATGAAGATGTAACTGGGCGACTTCATCTTCGTGCCGGGCACCCTCTCCATCCATCAAGCCGTGTACATATGCATCTCCAACAATCGTATAATGGTCACGAGCTTCGCCTCGCACAGGTCGAATACAAAACGGAACTTGGCCGCCCATCAGAATGGCGATATCATCGCCTACCTCCATTTCAGGCGGGCCCATGCCCATACAGCCGTTGCTAGTGAGGAAAAACTTCCTGTCAAGCGTTGCTCCACTCAGCGACCGATAGAAAGCCCTGATCTCGTTTATGCTACTTGTGTATTCTAAAGATTTCTTCTCATCTCCTCTTGCACGGCATTGGGCCCAGTCCCAGAAGTCCTCTGCCATACGGCTGACGTTGGTATCGCCAAATCGTCGGTATGCATTGAAGATTTCGCCATTGAATTTCAACTGGGCGGAAAAGACATCGGCTGAATTCATGCGCTGTGGTTGCCAAGCGTCGTTAGTGATTGTCCGCCAAAAGGCCTCATTTCGCGAGTGTTTCGAGTAGCAGCTTGAATCCGCTGTGGGCTCAAGTCCAGCGATGCACCGCCATGATGTGATGCATTCGACGAGTTCGTGCCAGTCATGTTTTCTGGTCAAGATTGAACCTACTCTTGCGACAGTGCAAGATGGCCGAAAGGCGTTTGTTATCAAGATGTCGTCAACTCTTCTGATGCTGGCTGACTTGCCACCTGCTGCAGAAAACAGCACTGCCCGATTAATTCTGTGGCCCGTCGATGAGCTGGAACTTCGCAAACTGGAGTCTCTTTGAGTAACCCAGGAGGGTACATCGGGAACATCCATTCGAGTTGTGCCCATCAGTATGTGCAACGAAAGAGTGCTCTGAATGTGCCTGGTGACCATTTGTATGAATACTTCTCTTGGAGTCATGTTATAGTCAGGAATCAAAGGTGGACCACCCAACCAATCGGTGACTAATCCCAATACACCAAAAACTTTGTCTCGGATGTCTGTTGCTTCGCGCAGGTGCGTCCGACTCATGACCTGGTACAGACTCAGTTTCTTCCCTCGTGCGCTTGCCTCCCGCAACCAGTCCAAGTCATCATACATGGCTTTCCTCAACTCGACAATTGTGCGCAGTTCGCGACCCCCCTGTGCTTGTTGCAAATCACCACAGCAATGTATGTGGCGCGCAGCAGCACGGGTGGCCTCTGCAAGCAGAGTCCAGGGAGCGGTAATGTTGGAGTATACGATTGTGCCTTTCCGAGCGAGGATCGATTCCTGAACAACCCATATCCGCGTCCACCATGGATGGCTGCTTAACGTGTGCATGGCTCGAATAATGGCGAGCCACGTCTTTTTGGCTTGTAGTTTGTCTCCATGAACATCAAAGAAGGGTATTTCATGAACGTGTTTGTCCATAGTACGCAGTTTTAAGAACACAAAGAGTCCGAATATATCTTCTGGTCCATGGTTTCCTTTATTTGAGACGTCCTGCAATGTTTCTCGCTTGAAGTAGGAGTCGATGAACGCCAAATCGGTGTCGTTTCCAGTCCATTTGACGATGTCTGGCTGTTGCAGGGGGGCTTGCGAACCGCGGCCATAGCCGAGCCAGATGAGAACCTCTTGGGCGAGACTGTATACGTCCCTCATGCACTGGACTTGTTCAGACCGCTCGTGGGTATCTGATTGATTGATACAGATAGCGTCGAGCCAGAGAATCAAGACCTCGTCGACAGTGCGAAGCCTTTGAAGGCCAGTGACGACATTTTCGGTCACTGCCAGCTGTTGTCCGTTGACTGTGATGGGCAGCTTTCTCGTCACGTCACCCCATACATACGATATGGCCTGAAAATTAGGGCAGTCGTCCAAGGAAACAATTTCCAGGTGGCATTCGATGTCGTCATTCCAGTTAGCTGGATGGAGATGCAACAAACGTATCTCCTTGCGAGAATTGTCGAGTGGTGAATACATCTCTATGGCGTGAAATGCGTGTGCTGTGGAATTGCAGCCATGCAACGACTAAATATCTTGCCTGCTAGGTTAAGAGAGCCCATGGCAATAAGGGGCAAATCTGAAAATGACAGGCCCACTCAACGTTATAGACCATGATTGGTGTTTTCCGCGTGAAGGATTGATTATGGATTGGGGGTGGCTGTGTCTACTGTAGAGCAGACTTACCCAAAGTTGCCTGACACCCGTTGATACCAATCACCGTTTCTACTGTTGACTCCAGGCCCTGACCATTTGCAGTCCGAGTTTCTCTCCCCCCATAGGCTCATCAGACTCTAAGAAAGCCCATTCTTTGTAACCTGGACGGAGTCCGTAAGCTTCTGGAACCAGTCAGGTTATATCCTATTCCCGGATTGGTCCCTGCATGTGAGTCGGGCGATGCAGATTAGAGCATTTCGCACGTAGAAGAGAGCAATGATGAAGCGACACAGTGACAGGGAATGCAGTCCTTTGATGGGCATGCGATGGTGCCAGGGCTTGGACGGCTGGGTTGGCCTAAGCAGGGTTCTAGCTGTGCGACGCGTCCAACCGTGTCTTGTCAGGATCCAGGCCGCCAAGCTGGGATCGGCGCTAGGCGTCCCTTGTCGTCAGGCCTGCATTAGTGCGGCGCCCCGAGTTTATACGAGGCCAGGCGCGGAAATGTACGGTCGGCTGCTGTCCAGATGTTCTCCGTCAGCGCCGTTGTTCTTTCTTAGCATCTGCTTTCCTTTTGTCATAGTTGGGTCTGGAATACTATCGTATGCTGGTCTTCACTACTCATGTTCTGTATTGGCCTGCAAACCTCAGTAAACGACTGCGCAACTTGGGAGACACCATGGTAATCAGGACTGCGACCGGGACGCTGGGCGGGGTGTCGATGAAGCACCTTTCTCTGGTAACGGTAACTATACCTTCAGATCGACTGTTGCTGCCAGACATGAGCTAATGGTTACACAGTTGACAATCCAGAACTCGGCCCTCATTCTGGTATGCACATCCCACGAAACAGCTGACGACATCGGCCCAACCGGACACAAGGATGGACAGGGACGCAGTGTACAACATGCCAGACTGGTGGCTGACGCGCATTAGATTATGCATTACTCGAGGATCATGCCTCTCACCGGGGGCCAAAGATACCACACAAGCACAAGCGTCTTCTTGAATGAGGTGATCAAGTTGACCATCAGCTTGACCATGGTGCGGCAGCCTTGGGAAAGATGAAGCTATAGGGCATGCGCTGATTTTTTTGGCAGGCGCTATACGAGATGTCCAAAACCCTCCCATCCAATACTACTATCGCAACGCTGTCCCATACTTTGACGACCGCCATCTTCACCAATGAAAGCTGGAAACTCGCCATACCCGCCGTAATATACACTATACAGAACAATCTTCAGTATTTGGCTGTCAGCAACTTGGACGCCGCGACTTTTCAGGTCACGTACCAGCTTAAGATCTTGACAACAGCCATATTTAGTGTCCTATTGCTGGGAAGAAGCCTTTCAGCGCGCAAGTGGCTCTCTCTACTACTGCTCGTTGTTGGTGTCTCCATCATCCAGGTCCCTCAGGCAATGTCTCAACCAGAAGTACCGGCGACGCAACCCACGCCGTGGACAAAGACGCTTGAGCAGCTGCAGGGCCTCGGCAACAATGCTGCGGCGCGCATGGCGAAACGATCTGGATCCTACGAAGGCATTCACGCGGACCGTGCAGCGCAGGTACCGCATATGAACAAACGAATCGGGCTCCTTGCTGTCCTCATTTCTTGTGCACTGTCTGGTCTGGCTGGCGTATTGTTTGAAAAAATCCTAAAAGACTCAACAAGCGCCAAGACGACGACGTTGTGGGTGCGCAACTGCCAGCTCTCATTCTGGTCGCTGTTTCCATCGCTATTTTTGGGAGTGATTTGGAAGGACGGAGAAATTATAGCCAAGACTGGGTTCTTTGCTGGCTACAACTGGGTCGTGTGGACTGCCATCGGCTTCCAAGCAGCTGGTGGTGTAATTGTTGCATTGGTCATCAACTATGCCGACAACATTGCCAAGAACTTCGCGACCTCCATCTCCATTCTCCTCAGCTGCATTGCCAGCGTATACTTCTTCGATTTCAAGGTGACGCAATCAGTAAGTTAACCTCGACGCGCTAACAAACCACTACTAACGAGTGATAGTTCTTCCTTGGCACTAGCATCGTTTTGTTTGCAACTTATCTTTACACCAAGCCAGAGCGAGGGGTGCAGCAGTCCTCGGTGAAAATTGCCAACTTTGAAAAGACCACAGTTGAGCGATCCTATGACGACCGCGGGTACGATACTGTCCCATCAAATCCGTCGAGATATGACGGGGTTACTCAGCCATCGCCAGGGTCACCAACGATGGAACGACACTCTCATAAACGCGATGCTTGAGTACTTTACAATGTAGATTTCGTAAATAGTGTAAAGAGACTGCCGTAGGGCTCTGTGTAACGAGATGTGTGATCGCAATGTTCGATGACCTCAATCGGCCAGACTGCCCATGTGCAGGCTCTCGGTCGCAGCTTCCTCCATAGTGCCTTCTACTTTTGCCGTCGTATCTCACTCAACGCGCTATTCCAGGATTTCCCCGCAACACTGGGCAGACCTTTATTCCTGTCCTCTCCTCGCTCGCAACGGATCTTACCCCAGCAAACACGTATTCGAGATGGGTGAACGGCTCCATCACCACCAACGCGCCGACAGCTCACAATACGAGTCGCGTTATGACATCCTTCGGCCCCAATTCAAGCAGCCGACACGTCCAGTTGCACACCGGGATCGTTACCGCAGTCGCTATGATGATCCCAGGTATGATACAGTCGAAGATGCGTGCGCAGACGATCTAGACTTTCGGCTTGATTCCTTCGGTACTTGCATCAATCTGGCAGTCCAGAATCTGAATGACTCTAATATTGTTTAGATGGCAAGTTGATTCAGGAAATGCATCATACTCGGCAGCACCAAGCCCCGCAAAGCAAATGGAGATTATCGTTTGCACCTGGCCCATCAATGTCCTGCAGTAATGACATCCCCATCCATGCCCAGCCGTCGTATGTTACTCACGGTAGCCATTTACATGAGATACAAGGTGAGACTACCAACCAATCTTCAAGATATAGCTGATGAACTGATAGATGACCATCAATCTCGTCTTGAGCAAGACATGAATAGCCAGTTCAGTAGGAACACGGCATGCCTATCCATCATTGACCGTGCTGACCACCCCCAAGCTCGTCTTGCCCACCGCCCTACACAACTTCAAGAATCGACCTCTGATCCCCCGATGAACCCATCCTCTAGCCCAGCGTACAAAGCAAACCAACGCCGCATTGAGCAAGCTACCTTAGGTCAGTTGCTCTGCGGTTCGCGGGCCAAGATGTTTAGAAGTGGTCTGGAGTGCGGTATGAAACTACAAGATGACAGGAACAGACAGCCTCACAGGCAAACAACATCTCTTGGATCACAGGAACAGATTCGTTATCAAGTCCCAACACTTACACAAGAAATGGACGACGTGTCTCCTTACCATGGCCATCAAACCCCTAGGGAGCTACAGACAAATTCCATGACCGAATCAAATGCTCCCCCAATGTGTCAGGGTATCCGTCTTGTCCCAGTGGCAACTTTGCCAGATCGGCTTCGAACTGTGTTTCCTTATCCGACATTCAATGCAGTGCAGTCCAAGTGCTTCGACAAAGTCTTCCGCTCCGACGACAACTTTGTACTTGCATCTCCGACTGGCAGTGGAAAAACAGTGATACTTGAGCTTGCTATATGTCGAGCCTTAGCTACCAATGCCACAGGCCAGTATAAGATTGTCTATCAAGCACCCACCAAAGCTTTGTGCTCGGAACGACAACGCGACTGGAAGGCCAAATTCAACAAGATTGGTCTCGAATGTGCAGAGCTTACTGGGGATAGTGACGCCTCAGATCTTCGACAGGTGCAATCTGCTAACATCATCATAACGACACCTGAGAAATGGGACAGCATAACCAGGAAATGGAAAGATCATGAGAAACTGATGAGACTCGTAAAGGTGTTCCTCATCGATGAAGTTCACATACTCAAAGAGGACCGTGGCGCGACTTTGGAGGCAGTCGTCTCTCGTATGAAGTCCATTGGAACCAATGTTCGTTTTGTTGCACTGTCAGCCACAGTACCTAACTTCAATGATATTGCAACGTGGCTTGGACGCAGCTCACTTAACCCGGATATCCCAGCTTCCAACGAGAGTTTTGGCGAAGAGTTTCGACCGGTGAAGCTACGTAAGTACGTTTGCGGATATGCATTTCACGGAAACAATGATTTCTCGTTCGACAAAGTTCTTGATACCAAGATTACCGGTGTCATAGCTACTTACTCGGAACGCAAGCCGATAATGGTGTTCTGCGCGATACGAAATTCCGCAATTAGCACAGCCAAACTGATCGCCAGCTGGTGGGCTTCCAGCACGGGCAATAACCGTTTCTGGGCGGCGCCGTCAAGACCGATCCCAGTTCTCAATAAAGACCTACGGGATACAGTCGCTTCAGGGGTCGCTTTCCATCATGCAGGGCTCGACATTGGAGATAGAATGCAGATCGAGAGCAACTTCATCGCTGGTGAGATCAGCGTCATCTGTTGCACCTCTACGCTTGCTGTCGGAGTGAATCTTCCTTGCCATCTTGTCATAATCAAGAACACCGTAGGATGGAGTGCGGAGGGGCTTCAAGAGTACTCCGACTTGGAAATGATGCAGATGCTTGGTCGTGCAGGCCGCCCCCAGTTTGACAATACTGCAGTGGGGGTCATAATGACGCGCCAGGCAAAGGTCCACCATTACGAATCGATGGTCACTGGCCAAGAAATAATAGAAAGCAAGCTTCATTTGAACTTGATCGATCATATGAACGCTGAGATCGGTCTCGGGACGATTCGCGATTTGCTTTCGGCTAGGAAGTGGCTCAAAGGTACCTTCCTTTTCGTCCGGTTACGGCAAAACCCTGAATACTATAAACTCGAGGGCGATAAAGCTATTCAGAGTATCGAAAAGGAGGTAGACGACATTTGCTTTCGTGACATCAATCTTCTCCGAGAGAGCAACCTGGTCTCTGGTCAAGAATTCTTCAAGTGTACCGAATTCGGATATGCTATGTCGCGGTACTATGTCCGTTTCGAGACAATGAAACTTTTCATGGAACTTCGCGCGAAGTCCTCTCCTTCCGAGATTGTAAGTTGCCAGTAGATCTGGCTTCTCTTATGCGAACTACTGACGGACCAGCAGCTTTCGGTCATTGCACAAGCTAAAGAGTACTCCAACATACGTTTCCGCCAAGGCGAAAAGTCACTTTACAAAGCTTTGAACAAGTCTCCCTCAATCCGATGGCCTATTTTGGTGAACTTGGATCTCCCAGCACAGAAGATATCGCTTATAGTTCAATCAGTTCTTGGATCTGCCGACATCTCATGGGAAGGCGAACTGGCCAAGCACAAGACACAGTACACGACTGAGACAATGATGGTATTCAAGAATATAGGCAGTCTAATTCGGTGCATCATTGACTGCCAGATTGTGTTGGGCGATGCTTTCAGCATTCATAGTGCTTTGATGCTCGAGCGTAGCTTTGGTGCGAGGGCTTGGGATGACAGTCCGCTCCAAATGAGACAGATTGAGACTTTGGGTGTAGTCGCTGTGAGAAAGCTTGTCAATGCAGGTATCAAATCTATAGAAGACCTCGAAAGTTGCGAACCGCAAAGAATTGAGGCACTGATCGGAAGAAACCCACCCTATGGCCTTCAAATCCTCGACAAGATCAAGCGCTTTCCAAAGCTTCGCGTTTCGCTACAAGCACATAGGTCAACGGTGAGAAAACTTCAAGTGTTTTTCTGTGTACTTGCTAAGAAGCAGAAAGATCATGAGAAGTTCAGAGGGAGTGAAATTGCAGATCACGGCGGATATTGGTTTCTTGAATGAGCGCCCACCGCATGAATTCAACAAGAGACTCATCTACGTTTGCGTCTTGTTGCAGACATCTGATGGACGCAAGGCACACTTTGCCCGTATCAGGTAGGCTTTTGGTCTTTCTCACCTCATTCAATACTGACTCCTTCCAGTGGTTCAAAACTCGGTACTGGTCAAACTATTACAGTACCTGTTCTCTTGACTGGCCCCGCTCAGTCCATCAACTGTCATGTGATGTGCGACAGCATAGGTATGTGTGAAGTCGTCTTCAAGATAAGACCGACTGACATTTCTTAGCTGGCAGCATGCGCAGTGCCACGGTGAGACCTCAGATTCCTTCATGGATGTACCCGCCCTCGAGGCACTCTACTCTAGATACATCAGCCCCAAATCAGTCCAACATGTCGAAGAGGCGCATTGAGAATATCGAATCATTTCGTAAACCAACTACTGCCAGCGATGACTTTGGCGACGACGGTCTCGATGACGATACACTCATGGAAGCCGCTAATAGAGACCTCGAATTCAATCACATAGAGTCATATGATGATCCGCTAGCTGCGATCACTGCAGTGAATAGCGCAAAGACCAACTCAAACAAGGGAAAAGGCACGATAAAGAGCCGGAGTCTCACCAAGCAACCTGACAGTGTTGCCGAAAGAATCAGTCAAGGGGCAGTGCAGCTTCCAAACGGAAGATGGGCTTGTAATCACCCCTGTAAAGACCGCGAGGCATGCAAGCATCTATGTTGCAAGAATGGTATGGACAAACCACCCAAGAAAAAACAAGTGGCCAAGTCCATTCAGCCAAGTGAGATATGGCCACAGCGGCAAGAGAAGGCCCCGCCACCAAAGAGCAAGGAAATACAAACAAGACTTCAACTCACAGCGCTTAAACGAAAATCGTCGGCTGAGATTGAAGAGTTGGACCTTACCCAGCAAGACAAAAGACAGAAAGCCGACCAAGTTGCAAACGACCCGAAAGTACGCCAGAAGCTACACGCCGTAACCAAGGAAATGAGTCAGCTCTCTGAGTTTGACTCTTTAGCCTACAGCAAGTCTTCACACAGCTGTTCCCATCATCGTTCGAACAGATCATCCTCTATGGATCTCTTTGTGGCGCAGCAACCTCTTGATTCGAACGACTACGGCAGTGTACACTTCCATGAGGGGCTTAACTCTCTTCAACAATGCAATCCAGAGCCACATGATGACAGTTTCATGGACTATGAACCAATCACCGCTAGTACATTTCCAAGATCGGATACATTTGATGATGATGACTCGTTGTTTGGGGACGCAATGATTGGCCTAGCGGATTCTTATGACCTGCGAACCAACAAGGAAAGTGAGACCAAAACAATGCAAAACATCAAAGCGGGTTTCGACTGGGGCAAGAAAGTGGATCTCGACGATGCACAATGGGCGAACAACAAAATCACGGATCTCGAGAGCGACAAGGATGCCATTTTGGCGAAGGCGATCGACAATGGGATAGAAGAAAATACTGTCGAGAAGAGTGGGGCAGTACTGGCTCAGCCGAATCCAGACCAGCAGGCACCAACGGTGGAGGATGGAGCTCTGAACTCGGTAGATAGATTTGATGAGTCTACTGACAAAACCCCATCAGAACAAAAGCCGGTCTCGGATGCTTTCAAGGACCTAGAGCCGTGGCTATTCCAAGAGTTTGGCAACATAGTAGAGCTTGTTGATGAATGATGAGCCAATTTCACTCTGGCGATGGAAGCGATATGAGGGAGCAACGTAGTTACGCAATCACACAACTACATCGTTATCTGAGGTGCTTACTTAGTTCGTCATTGTTTTTGCTCTAAGCATTGTTGTATCTCATACTATACTCGCCATTGATCTTGCACAATGATATAGTAGAGGTGATTCAATCATTCTTCCTTTCCCCCTAAAAGTTGTTCCTATCTACCACTTTCAACACATACTACGCATATTCAACACTTCTCCGCTAAGAAAGTGCTCTTTTGTGAATTTGAACACTAACAGAATATCGACCAACTCTCTCCCAAATGGATGCACTCCCGACTCCTCCGAGCAGCGATTTCACGTTCGGCTCTTCAGACATTCGGACACCTGGCTCTCCTACACCTGTATCTATGGAGGATAAGGATACTCAGGAGTCCCCGCCACACCCAGGACGACGACGAGAACTACCGCCGCCACCACCATCTATTCCATGGTTGTGCACTGATTTTTGGCATTGTGGGAGGGCTGTAGGCGGTTTCTGCGAACCGACATCAGTCGTCGCTTGTCCTGGGCTTACAGACTTGAGCTATCCAACCTCACTCAGCTACATCGGAGATATCGAACACCCGGATGGCCCCGAGACAGTTGTAACCTGCGGGCATTGTAGGACTCACGTTGATGATTACGAAGGGCTTAGGCATGGAATGATTACTACCGATGCCGATACCAACCCCTTTTCCGGCTACCGCACCCAACTCTGCCGTGGTTGCATCCGTGATGAAGTCGAACTCTACTGGCTTCGCCAAGGTCAACCCAACCGAGGCCCAGCTCAGAACAGCACACTGGCGATGGTACGCCGGTGGCCTGCCGCGAACGGCATCCAGGACCTTTGCATCTGCGAGGAGAACTCCATCACCAAATGGGCACGTACGCACTGCCATGCCTGCCGTTCCACTGCTTTCCTTCGCGACACACACGCTAGATGGCTAGTCGCAGAAGAAGTTCTGCGCCACCATAACAAGGCCGTCATAACTGGTAAGCGTCCGCATCGCCTTGAAGAGGACCTCTATGCCACTGAAAACCGGGTCTCTGACGCTATCGTCGCCCGTCGTATGGCCAACGGCATTGGCCGCATGTGCCCATGTGGCGAGAAGCCGAAGGAGCAGAGTACGCCCGAGTATATTACTTTCTGCATGGGC
>JAODYC010000009.1:252894-271319 GCA_026262405.1 Curvularia hawaiiensis
TTACTTTCTGCATGGGCTGCTCCGGCGTGCGCATTGATCCTGAGAACTTGCCGGTAGAGTTGCAGCAGGATGCTATTCTTGCTTCGTACCGACGACGCCAGTCGCTGAGGAACCCAGATCGTAACACCAAGGGTCCAGTGCAAGCACGTAAGGATCCCATGTATAGGGTTAATACTGAGTGTGGGTGGATGGGACCAGATCCTTGGCTGAATGGTCGTTGAACTGGTGGGATTGAGTTGAGAGGTGTTGGAGTGATCTACGAAACATCTGGGAAGAAGGGTAGCTGATATTCAGGGTGCGATTTCTTTTGTTCTGAGGAGTCCGTGGAGTTTTTGACCTTTGAAATTTCTTCTTTAGACACCAAAAAAAGAGAGAGAAAACGCACGTTGTCAGTAACTTAGGTAGCAAAAGCTTCTGCTCGACTTTGAATTTCCATGATTGACTTTTACTTGCTAGGGATATCTTACCATGCTGCGAAGAGAAGGCTTGTAGTAATCTCACATCATCTTCTACTGAAAATTGATTTGAAGTTCCACACTCGGAATGCTTTCCCTATCGTTTGCTGTTAAGATCCAGGATTTGGCTAGATCAACATGAAACCATCAGTACAGTAATAAGGTACGTCCCCAAATGCAGAGACACACTATATCGCGAGACAGGTTTACGTTCTAGACATCTATACATGCTGCCTGTTATACTAAATGAGGTGTAAACAAAAATTAGAGATTCTCCAATGTCGATCCACGCGTGCCGAAACGCACAGTCTAACGGGGCGCTTCAATCCTAGGCCTTTACATTTTCCCTAGTGTTCTCTAATGTAGACCAGTCCAACGCGCATCTACTCTGCAGCTCTCATTCTTCTGGTATACTAGCCTCTAGTACCAAAAAGCTCCCTATCAACTATGACTACTTTTGCTTGTCTTATCAGAATTATCTTCCAAGTCTTGTTTATTACTTCTCTATTTATTTGTAATGGTATATATTTATAAAAAGCTTATTAGGCTAAGAAGAAGGCTAAGATAGTAAAGCTTGAGACTAGTCATAGCTTTATAAGATTAACTTAGGGTAACATGGATGTGTTTGAGTAGTTTCTTAATATAACTTATAAGATTATTAGAGTTATTCTGTAGGATATATACTTGATAGTATTCAGTATATAACAGCGTGTAGTAGTATACTTTAATATTACTGTAGCTATAGCATATAATAGCTAGTTTCTTGAAGCATTTCTAATAGCTACGTGTATAGGTTTGTTAGTCCCACCCCCACTATTTCGCGGTCGCAGCGAGAAATCTTAATGCCACTATACAACGGCTACTAATCAAAGCTAGCCCTAATACATCCCCCGCTTGATTCTGTAACGTTAACGCTGGTAGCAATGCGTTGTGATTGGGCTTTTCTAACAACCAGTAGTCTCCTAAACGTGACCACTGTGGTGGACCAACAATATTCCAACCTGAAATTCACAATAACAGAAGGCGATGTCGATTTACATTGGTACACTACGGCATAGAACATCAGGCAGGACCTACAGAAGAGTGGAAGTAAGTTGGAGTGCCGAAGTTGTTGGGTGGAATGAAGATAGACGGGAGTACTTACCAAGTCGATACTCTGTGGAGTCTCAACAAACCAATGAAACAACGGCATTCAGGAAGAAAACCCAAGCATTGCGTGATGTGCTACCGGATTTCGTTGAAGATTGCGAGCCATGGCGTTACGTAAAGGCATCTCACTCTGTTGATTTCCTGCATTTGACGCTTATGGTGTTGATAGACAAAATCTCATAGTCGGCCAGTAGAAAGTCATCCCATATGTTGTGTTACACTGCACGCTAGAACACGACCCAATCACATGAAGACAACCACCCCCACACTGTCTTTAGTTCTGTAGATTAGTCTGCACACATAATGCACGTATCAACGGAACTGGTTCACCGGTTGTGTTTCTGGATATTGCCAAGTTACTTGGCGGACTTGTTTCCCAAGTGCGACCAAAATATGTCAAGGTGCACCAGCAAAAACTTCATATATAATCTCACAGACAGTTTCCCAATGTGTTTTTTCTGGTTTCTGATAGAAATTTTGACTCTTCTCAATCCTGCGTAGACGTAATTTCATCCAGTCACTGTTCCTATCATGATCTTTCTGCGCATTAGCCTTGCCGCTTCTCTCATGCTATCTGCTAGCGCCTCATTGTCGGGTCTTGCTCGCGGGCTTGTCAATGTCAATAACGGGCAATGCCAACCCAAACTTTTCTGTAAGTCAACCCTCATTAGGCATCTTAGTTTGTGGAAGTGTGTCATATCGGAAAGATTAGCCTCAAGTAACCTTTTGCAGCCATCCGTCACAGATTGTCCAGCTTTGCAGAGCATGATGTCAACGCCTCCGACCTGCATACGCAGAATATGAACATCAGTACCCAGCCATTGCGTTTTGCTGGCTTAGCTGTTGATGATGTCACGGGTTACGAACAGGATCTCGTTCACTCTCGACCCATAAGGACTCATGCCTATATAACATGTGACGGAAACGGCGAAATTGACAACGAATGTCGGCAATGGTGTTCTTGCAGCAAAAAGGGTGGTGAGATGAGGTGTCGAGATCCTGCAGACATAGATGTATGCTCGGAGTTGTGCTCATGTTAATTATAGCAAAGACTCGGCCTTCCCAGAGTGTAAAGTATAGTGAAGGTAGTCTCCAAGAAGTTTAAATTTATCTCATTTGGCCCCTACAACGTGGACTCCTCTTTTTTTAACGGCACTCGAACATAGAAACATGTGTCTCGATCCATCGTCAACCAGTTTGAAGTTCAGAATACCTCAAATTAAGGCTTGAATCGCGAAATTTTGTACATGTCTGAGATAGGCAGGACAAGGTACAGGTGCCAACGATCCTCATGGTCTAGTACTAATAAAGACTTACAACGAGTTGCCTCCAAAGAACATGCTAATAGCAAAGGCCCACGTGCTAGCTGATACAGATGAGAAACCTTGCCTTACGGCGCTGATTTCGTACTCCCGTCGCTCTTGGACAGGGAAACTCTCGGAACGCCAACAACGGACGTTCCCTAGTATACTAAGACGATAGATCAGACGAAAGAAGGTCTCGCCACACAGTGTTACTCGTTACGTAGTGACTGACATTACTTACGCTTTCTTGAATTTTCTCCAACTGAAATTACTATAGGGTTAGTTGAGGTATTGACTAGTTATCATAAACTATACTATATCTACTTTGATTGTGTATTAGCGCTACTCGATAGTATCTATATACAGAACAAGCCAGCTACTCTAGATTACTATCGAGCATCAATTATTGTCAAGCCTGGTGGCAGTTGTGTCTCATGTTGCGTTTCACTAGAAGCGTTCGGTTAAGAAGCCCCATGCCCCACCCCCGGATTGAGCAGCCAGAGCCGTTGCCAAGCTACGCCGAGCTGTCTTGCACAGGCATCTTTGGAACAAGCAGATACGATAGGTCCACTTTTTGATCAGCCTTCATCCAGAAAGGACGAGGGTATAGCGATCCAAAACTGCAGGCCACGAGTTTTGCATCTGAGGCAACAGCAGGGTTCATCCTTCTAAACATCACATTAACGGAAAGGGGGCGTTCACGCCGTTAGATACAAAAATCCTACAGCCGTCGTTTGTTTGTCTTCTATTCAACACTGTCATTCTAATACTTTCTTTAGTCCACTTCTCAGCAGACGGGCCGGCCCAACAATCGCTTTTTCTTTTCGAAACGAATTACCATCTCTCAAACTAGCTTTCAACATGCTCTTCAAGTCCGTCACTCTTCTCGCTCTTGCTAGCTTAGCACTCGCCGCTCCCCAAAGAAATGGCAGCAAGGGAAATGGCGCGACTGGGGCACAGGCAGCGAAAGTTGCCGAGGTTGAAGCCGATGGCCTTAACTGCCAGCCCAGCGTACAGGGAACATTCTTTTGCGATGATGGCACTGGTCGCCAGTGGTAAGCTTGTCCGAGCTTGCGCAAGAGGAAACCAGAAACTCACAAGGCTCATAGCTTCGTCAACCAGAGTGGAGGTGGAAGCTGCTGAAGTCACAAAAATAAACTAGGGTACTGGCAGGAACACTCGTTGAACGCTAATACAACACTCAAAGAACCTGCAAAGAATAGGAAAATCTACTCGAGCGATAATGCCAAAAACAAGAAAGCTTGCATAGTATTTGCTAGACCTCAGCGTCGCAGTAAATTACAATGAATCTGACCCCATTATATCGTCTTATTAAGTGAGGTTTTTGGTTTGGTTGAACTGATAGCCGGCTGAACCTTAACCCCTGTAGTTGAGCCAGCAATTGCTTATAGGAGATATTCTATCTCAATTCCCGCTACTTGCTAACTTCGCCATGGAATCACAGATGTATCCTTCAGCCCTCGAATCACCGATCAAACTACACATGAAGCTCAGCCTCGTGTGGTGAACTGATCACCGCTCAGAAAGTTATTCCAGCTGTTTCTCTGGCGACTTGGAATTGGGCGTATCATCCGGCATCGTTCAAGCCACGATACTCTAGAGCGGGCCACAGCTGAAGGATGGCGTAGGGCTAGACGATTGTGATGAGGTAGTAGAATGGATGTCGTAAGCGAGGAGAAGATCAAAGTGACTGTGGGGGCCACTTTTCAAAGCTGAATTATCTGGCGCTACTACAAAATCTCGATACGATGAGGATAGTGTCGATACCGCAAACGATCGGCGAGCTGTGAAGTTTCAGATTGACACGTGCATCGACATCTCGTACTCGTCCAGCTGGTTGGCTCATTGGAATGATAGCAAAGACAAGAACACACCAAGAGATGCTATCTCTCGTTCCTATCATGAAACTAGTGGCTATTAGATATTAGAAAAGATAGATGTGTTGGTGGTGGCGACCTACCTCGCAATGAGCCTTGCTGTATAGTGGAGTTGTATATGGTAAAATTATGCGACATCTTGCAGTTGGGTAGCCAAGGACGAAGCCACGAGGACGTACTAGTGGGAGTGCTTCGTGCATTTGGCGTCAAGCCAGACAGAAACTAGCCAATAGTTACTTGACCATGCTGCTCAGCCATGGCGAGGCAGAGATAGTAATCCCAGCATTTCTAGCGATGATTCTTGACCGCAAAAGAAACAAAACAACCTTTCCATTACCTTCCACTTGGCCAGCTAATCGGATGTCTACTCAGCTCATCCCCTCTGCGCCGGGAAGCATGAGGCTAGTGGTTGGGGTGAACACGCCGGACCAGTCGCGCTTATCATGTCAGGCCGTGTTTGGCGCGTGTGCGCTTCGGTCCGCACTGGGGCCCACATGTGTTATCGTTTGCGCTGTGAAGTGAGAAGGAAGGCTTGCATGTGGCGGGGCTCAGCTCCTCTCCAGCGGTGGCACAATGGAAATTGGAGCTAGCCGGATCCAGGATTCTGGTGAATGTCTGCCCACCACTGGACGCCACAAGCCGCAGACGTTTCAGCTCGAGCCGATGCCCAATACACAGCCTGATAGGTGCCGATAGCGACATCCCTCTGAGCTCCCCTCATCCTTCCTCGGCCAGGGCCTCTACTGCATGGAAGCGTGACCGACTATGGTGCCGAGCGCAAGCAAAACGCGGGATTGGATCAGGGAGCAACTTGCCGACAACATTCAAAACCCTACGAGCTTCAGCAACGACTATGTTCGATATCAAGACATTCAAAAGGTTTGGTCTGGCAACGACACCCTCCAACGTGTCTTCCCGGCCAGTTTGACGCCGGTACAAGTCGAGCATATCAAGGGAAACTTGTTGCGATTCTTGTCAATTCTTGTCTCTATCCGCGCTGACGATTTCTTGGACGGCTTTCCGGGCAATTTTTTTGATGATGGAGGAGAGCTGTTGTACAAAGACTCAAGCCTTCCGTTTAGGGACAACCAAGTGCCACCCCTTGGAGGCCGTGCTCTTTGTCGAGACTTCTTCAACGCCCAATTTCTCTTCACACCAGTAGGCCAAAGTACTTTCCCGTGTAGTGTACGGAACATTTACAAGAGATGCAGCAACAGCTGTTCGAGTCCACAACCACACAAACTATCGACGACCAGCGCCGACTTCCTTTCGAAGTAATCTCCGAAGGCGTTTTTGGAGGCGCATATGGAAGAGTCGACAAGAAAGGAATATCACCATGTTACTTCAATACCTTGAATGGAAATCAGAACCACCAAGTGAGAAGACTATCAGACAACCCTGAGACTCTTTTAACAATAGCAGGTCAAGTTTGTTGCCTGCAAAACATTCCATCCCTCAAACCTCTCAGGTCACGAGGCAAAGCGGGAGCTGGATAACTTGCAAGTCTTGAAGAAGGGCAGAACATCCCATGAACACGTCCGGACACATTTGGTGATTCTGTTTTACAGGGGAGAACATCACATTTTATTGCCATGGGCCGACCACTTTGACCTCGACTACTTCCTTCGCGAAGGTCACTCATGTTCTGGCGAAGCACTGTACAACTTCAAATCACGCTTCCCAAAAATCAAGCCGGCAACACTACTCATGGATGTATGCAATCAAATGTATTACATTTCTGATGCCCTTGAATGGCTTCATAAGGGCTTCGTGGGGGACCTTCAAAAGCGCGTTCACTTTGCGCATATGGACTTGAAGCCAAATAACATTCTTATTGATAGGGAAAACGGTTCATCTATAGGAAAGTGGATACTCACAGATTTTGGCATCTCGACCTTTAAAGAAGACGACGAGGCAGCCTCTGCCGATCTTGTGTCATTTGAAAATTTAACATTCAAAACGACTTCTCCTCGGCGGCCAGGCACTTATCAACCTCCAGAGACAGAAACGACAGACCAAAGAAGCTCAGGAAGAAGAGGGGACATATGGGCCTTTGGTTGCATCTTTGCTGAGGTTTTTAGCTTTGCGCTGGGTCAAAAGGCTGCCGTGGAAGAGTTCCGGGAGAGTCGGAAGCAAACCCAGAACATGGATAATGCTCAGGTGGCCCAAAGAAGATCTACAAACGATTTTTTTTACGAGGAATATAAGGGGCATGTGCAGGCGAACGGAAGACTTGGTGCACAGATCCGACAGTCCTACCGCCTTCGTTCTGGGGTTGACGAATGGTTGCGCAAGGTGCCCACAAGATATACTAATACAAACAGGACTATCGACTGCTGCGTCCAGACCATTCGTGACATTCTCGAGGTAGACGGTTCAAAAAGGATTGGAGCTGGACGTTTGGTCAAGAAGATGGAGCATGTCGCGTCTCACGTTGCCAATGCTCGTGGACCTAATAGCCTTCGAAACTGTCCACTAGAATGGTCAAAACTTCAACGTCCTTTCGATCAGCCTCTCCTAGACGTATCTGATGCACCAAAACCAGAGGTAACAGAACGGTTACCTTCCTTCAAACTGAACACATCCGGGTTGTCCAACGAAGACGTGGGGTTCGATAATGGCCCAGCCATGCCCTACAACAGCACTCCCAACTTCCCAGAACAACCTCCTCGCGCGATAGCATCGCTTGAAACCCCACAACATGAATCATCGCCTCCTCTTCCTCCTACTAGAAAAGTCCGTCGCTATGACTCGACCCGAGGATTCGCCAGCAGCTCGAATTCTAGTGAGCCAAGTGAACCTTCTTACGACAATCAAACAGATAGGTCCTATCGGTTTATTGGTAGAATATCCAGAGCTGACCTTCACGGAGTCACGATCAATTCAAACAAAGACCGTGTTATAGAGAACCCCGTAGAGAATGGCATTCCTAGCTTGCGAAGGTCAACAATTCAATCTATTTCACTCTGCCCATCTGGAAAATCCATGGCCTACCTTGTCACGCAACCAAAGGATGCCCATCAGACTGTTGTTCTCTGTAAAGTATCTTTGAGGGATCTCAGTCTTCAAGTCAACTGCAAAATTCCACTCTCGGCAGGCCCAGTATGGAAACATATTGTCCAGGCTGGCTATAACTTTGCGGTATGGGGTAATAAGGCCGGAGGGACAAAGCATGTATTTACCCCGCAATGTCAGAGACATTTGGTTCAGGCTGACGATTTAATACAGGTCTGTATCGGAGGACCTACCGGCGTGCGTGCGGCCTGGGATTCGACGATGAAGCAATGGCTCGCCTCACTTGTTACTGTAGCTATCTCTAATTACGGCTCAGTAGCACTTGTGAGTACCAAGGCTATCTGTTATGTCAACTTGAGGTCAGCCATCTGTACTTTAAATGCCATCCTGAGAGTCTATCTAACTCATTATAGTGACACTTCAAGCAGCGAGATCATTCCCTCAGTAGGGGACCAAACTTTCACTGATGCCAGGTTCAATGATGATGGCAGTATCCTCTACGCATGGTCGTTTGGTCGACCAGACGACCGCCTATATATTTGGCGGATTGATGAAGCTACAAGAGAACTGATTCAACCTGCAGATTCTGAAGGAAGTTATGCATCAGTAAGACCACAGTTCTTCATGAGAGATAAATACTAACAGTTTCAAGAGACAGCAAGGAAGTTCGGAAGTGAAAATAGTCCCCTACAATAGCTACCAAGGCTGCATTGTCCATGCCCCTGGTAGCACTTTCTTTCCTGCCCAAATCCGTAGCACGCAGCGTGGAAACCGCGAACCACTTCCCAGGATCGAAAAAACGATACCAAATACTGTGACGGCTTGTGTCTTTGGGGACCATTCACTAATAGTGGTAGAGAAAGGTTATTGGCATACTCGCATCAGAGAGTACAGTATTACTGGTGGTGGAAATCATGTCATCGACGACACCACCAAGAAGCCACTTATGGAGTGGAGATTCTCTGCTGACAAAGTCACTCAGGTGAGAGTCGTTCCAGTGCCGGATACTGATAATCTTGTAATCATTCTCTGTATGCTGGAGAACAATGTCATCTTCATCCCGATGATCGCTAGAGGAGTACAGCAGCAAGTCCAGGAATAGATTTTCAAATGTTCAATTCGGATTCTAATGACTTGGTTTTATATAGATAAACTACTTTCTTACACATGTGATAGTGACATCTATTAATGAGCGTGATACTCGTACAGACGAGGATCTCGAGAGATCGTGGTTGCTTCCCTACCCTGACTGAATCTTTCCCTTCTCGGAACAAGATGTCGTATTCTTGCTATGTGGTTTCATTTGCATTGGCCACCGGAACGGCTTTTGCTTGATTCTAGAATCAAGATATAGAATAAAAACGTATACGGCGCCAGTCATGACAATGAGAGGTAGCCAAGTAGCAACGAAGATCCAAAAGTCCGGAGAGACCTGCAGCCTCTTGGAGACAGGATTGAAGAGAAAAAGATTCATGCCGAAGATTGACTCACTCAATGTTAATGAAGAATTCTAGATGAATAGAGCAGGTCCAATACTCACAGCAATAAAATTTCCTGGTAGATAGACGGCAGACACGAAAGTGATGATCTTCACAGTCGCACTGTCATCGACAGTGTCTTCGGTAAGCTTTTTCAGCCCCTCAGTCAAGTCGCGCAACTCGGTGTCTATTTTCGCGGCTTCGAGTTGATTGTGCAACGTCAAAGTATATCCAACCTGTTCACGTTTAGATTTGTCTAGGCAGCATGTTCAGAGTACTGACGAGATCGATCAAGTTCTGCACTCTTCCTTTGAGCACGTCTGCGCTCTCGATATATCCTCTCATCTTCGACTTGTGCGCACTCAGATCCTCTAGCTGACCCAACAGCTCAATCGATGCCACTGAAAATTGCTCCATCAAAGCCAAATTACCAGCACAGCATGCGCGTGCGAAGAGAATAAAATCGTTGGTATTGCGTAACCGTTGAACGCGAAGGAAGCTGGAGCTCGGTTCGGTGTGCTCGGGCTTCACGACCATGGCTACATTGTTCTCCTCCGCAAAACGTTCTCCGATGTAACGAAAGTACCAACGCCAGTTACCGAAATACTGTCGAAAAAGCCAGGTGTGCACGAGGAATGTGTTGTTGCAAAAGTCTGCTCGTGCCATGGGATCCGTCTCCATAGCTGTTATGACTGTCTCGACAGATGGCGCTCGAATTGGATGTAATAAGACAATGGTGTCAACCTCATCGTGGCGATGGAATACCCCTGTATGTCGAAAGGACCAGGGATTCTGTCCGCCACGTCGATTTTGCTCTACGTAACGGATTTGGTAGATCAGGTCACAGTCACCTAGGGCTTCGGCACGGATGGCGGCATTGTTACTACTCCCTTCTGCAATGTTCGGATCTTGTCCAAACGAGGCTACAACGTCTGCGAAATCGTAAGGAATACGATATTGTTCGAAGATATGCTCTAGAAGACTATCTGTAATGTCTAGAGCTGATATTGTCTTGCGTGAGTAGATTGAGCTGTGCACTGTTATTATAAAAAAGCGGTTGTCAAATTCTAGGTCAACACACATGATACGGACTCGCGTTGGTTTGTGGGCTTTAACACTGAGCACCTTCCTGGCCTCGCTTGGTGATGTATAAAGGTTTGATGTATATGAATCTAATTCGCATGAGCTTGTTTCCATCTACTAAAGCTTGCATTTCCTGACCTTTCGCGATATCTGTTATCCTGATGTTTACTGCAGCACTATCATCCTTCAAGAGAACTTTCGTCTTTGAGAAACTCCACGGCCAGACACGCGATTGTGAGCTGGTTGTTGACATTGTACACGAAATTGGATGAGTTAGCTGTCACTTGAGGCTATACAATGATATATAGTGCAGTTACCCTCCTTGCAAAGCGCGCTGAAAACGATCAAGAAGGCGCAGCAATGCTACAGTCAAACTCATGATTCCAGCCTAGTCGCAGCATCATTGGCATATGACAGTCCAGCCCAGTGGCAGAGTCCGTGTCGCAGGTGGTGGGCGCAACTCAGCCGCACAAGAATTCCACGCTCCACTAACAAGTATAACTATTCTGATAGGCTCATCACACACAAGCCCTGCCCAGCGGCAAAATCCGTCTCACAGATAGTGGGCGCAGCTCAGCCGCACATAAAGTTCATGCTTCAACAAAAAGTATGACTATTCCGATAGGCCCATCACACACCATCTCAGCGTGGCAACAATCAATTGATTAGTAGCTCAATCTTCATGCATCATCGCGAATCCCCATCCAGCCATAAACTCTTGCCCCGCTGCCCGTCGGATCCTACCCTCTTGCTTCGATTTCGTCAATGAGATTCCTGTAAAGCTGTTTAGTGGAAAACAGTGGTGTTCTTCCAATCCAATACGCACACAATCTCTTCCTGGGGCTTGATTAGAATTTTCATGAGAACAGGAATGAACATACATACCGAGTCTACTTTCTCAGGCGCGTCGAAGGTCCACCTATCACATACATGCTGCACGACAGTAAGCTGTGAAATTGGTCTGGGTTTTTATCTTGTCGCGCACCTCAACCTTGAAGTCGTAGTCCGGGTGTTCGTTGCCGAACTTTTCTTTCAGGAAGTTCTCTAAATCCTCTGCAGCCAGAATGTACCGCGTTTGGGCGGGCTCGATAACGTTGAGGACCATAGTGCAAAAACAGTTGCAATCCGTTCAGGAAAACGCCTTGGGTTTCCAAATCGTTTTGCGAGTGGTATCCATGCCCGTCCCGGTCGTATTATAGCCTGTCTGCCTCATGGCTTCCGCAGCGGAGTCCTTCCTAGCAGGCTGCATAAAGCTAGTCATGCTAATAAAAAAGATTCCTAACATAGCCGAGTGGAGGTTGCCATGACGCCCTCCACGATCTTCAGCTTTTCTCGGCCTGGTCAAGTCCTCCAAAGCTGAGAGCGGCCAGGATACTAGATAACCAAGCTCCCCTGCCATTTCATGCGCGTGATATCAGTCTCACTGCCCGGCAGCTTCTTTTGACGCCTAGAGTACAAGGAACTGCGATCATGCCTACCCAGGAAAATCCCCCAAAATTGAAGTTAGTTACATTCACGTAGATGGTTTAGTACCTAAGTATAAGGCTGACACAACGTAGGCAGAATCTCAAGGGATGGATGATCTTCGTATGATACCTGTGCAGATATCTATCAATCTGAAGCTCCAGCTGACATGACTGCGAATAGTTCATTGTCATCAGTGCCGTAATAGGTAGTGGCATCTTTAGCAATGGTGGCCCGTCAATGAAGGTTGCTGGACCAGCTGGAGCTTTGCTTGCTCTGGTGATTATGGGTGCGACACCCTCATCCGTCAATACCATCTTCTCTATCAAGAGCTGACTTAATATGACAGGAGTTATTGCAATCTGTGCCGCCGAAGGCTTGAGTGAGTTGACCCAGCTCTTTCCCGCCCCAAACGCGATCGTCGAATATGTGCGAGCTTTCGTAGACGAGGACCTTGCATGGGCAATTGGCATCGCATACTGGTAGGTATCTAGCAAGCCTTCGTATGGAACATGACGCTGAAATCTGCACAGGTTCACATATTCCTCAATCTTTGCTACGCAAAACCTCGCAGCAGCGAACTTGGCTGTATACTGGGGATTGAAGCAGGTCTGGCAGATTATAATCTTCTATTTTGTCACACCTGGAGTTCTTGTCGCCATAAATCTTGTCGGTGTTGAGACTTTCGGATGGATAGAGGCTATCGGAGGCATCCTCAAGATCATGCTCGTGCTTGGTACCACGATCGTTCTTTATGTTATTGCTGCACAACGTACGTCAAAAACATTCAGCTACTCTTACATCATCTGACACACAGTAGAGAGCCTTTGGTCTGAACATGGACGTACGTCTTCATAACCAGTGTTACAAGCGGTGCTAATCACAGCAGCAATCCAAGACGGTTTTCAATACAATGATGATTTCACTACTAACAAGTACCGCGCTCTCGCGTAAGTCTTGTATAGTCTGGGAAAGTGTATCATGAATCTGTAGAGCTAAACTTCAAGTAGCTACGTGATCCCCATGATCGCTTTTGGTTTTCTTGGCATCGAAACCGTCGCCGTAACCGCATTCGAAGCAAAGTCATCTCGCTCTTTACGGCTTCCGTCTCAGTCAATAGCTTACATCGTACTTTTATTATACTTTTTGTGTCTACTTGGACAGTGCCTCAACGTCTCATGGCAAGATGAGCATCTCCCATTGATCTATGCCGGCATAGGGGGCGGCGCAACAGATACCAAGAACCTCAAGGACCCGACCTCCAGTAGTCTCACCATAATTGCACTCTGGGCCAAAGGAAAGAAAGGGTTAGCAGGGGTCTTGAATGGTGCTATGATTTTTAGCGTCATATCAGCTGGTAATACCTCACTCTACGTGGCATCGCGAACACTCTACGGTATTGCGAGAGACGTGCCAACGACGAACTGGCTGGGTAGGTTCCTGCATAGCTTTTCTGTGGTGGTGCCAAAGACTGGAGTCCCGGCTCGTGCCCTGGTTTTCTCAGCAGTTGCGTTCATATGGTTGCCATTTCTCAGTCTGAAAGGCGGATATGCAGTACAATATGTAAGTTACAATCCGTCAGGTGGTGATACCAATAGACTAATGATCTACCAAGGTTATTGAGATATTCCAGATTTCTGCAAGTGTCAGCTGCCTAATTGTCTGGGCTTCCATCTCCTTTGCGTACTTGCGCTACTACATCTGGTTCGTTAAGCCCATTATGCTTCACCGCATCTAAAGTTCTCTTAGTAATATACGCAGGCTCAAGCACTGTGAGAAGAATCTTGTTGACAAGTACCAACAATTCAATCGCAATAACGGCTCTTACCGGCCATTCACGGTGCTTGCTTTCTTACAACCGCTTCCCGCCATCGCCGCAATTGCAGGCTGCGTTATCGTCTTCGCTTTCTGCAGCGCGACATGGTGGGATAAGGATATCACGTTTTCAAAAGTCGCGGTTGGCTACGCGAGTCCCATGGTCTTATTTATACTATTTGTCATTTTCAAGCTTGTCAACCGCCGAATGTGGGTTCGCACAAGCGATGACTTTGCAGTTCTTTCAAAAACGCTAGAGAGATTGAAGTGGTACAAAATGGATGAACTTGACTTGAACCCACAAACTCAGCATGAGGAGGAAATGAGAGTGCTCTCTCCGCCGCAGGTATCTGCTCAAGACCTGGATCAGATTATCCACGACTGAAGGTATCAGCTATAGGCAATGGAGTCTTAGGTTTCCTGCTAGACTATTATCAATTCTCATTAGTAGACAATGATATGTTATAACTAGTTCATTAGTTATAGCTTTATGACTCTAGAGTTTTCTAACTATCGTTATCTACCTAATGGGCTTTTAATTGTTGAAGATTGTTATTGTTCCATGATTAGGGATCCATTATAATCTATAAATATACTATGATGGTCGTATAGTAGTTATAAACATCACAAGGCCTTAGCATATCTAATCAATCGCCCGTCCTACACGTTAGTAGCTTTACAATTCTACACAACAAAGACGCCAAAGGTCCGAACTGCCAATCTGTCACACGACATGGTATGTCTCATAATTTAGGGTCGCACCTTACTACACCCTATGTCAACACATACCCATTTCGTCCTTGACCACTATGCAAAGAATATTCAAAAATTTCCCCCAGAATCGATCTGTGCGTAGAATATTTGACCAGCATGGTTGGTGAAGACTCTAGTTAAGCATCTAGTCAAAAGGAGGAAGAGCTTCCCTTTTGTTTGTTGCTCAGTTTCAGCCTCGTTGGAGCCACACCTTCCAGCTCAGCCCCCACGCACACCTCACAGCCTCAGCACCTACGCGCTCAGCCTGATCGACATCTTTACAAACACACACTGCTCTGCACTCCTCCTTCGTTCATTCCAAAGCCCAGGTCCGCGTTACCGCCCTCAACTTTAACTTCTTGTTTGAGCAAAATACATACATCGCAATGCGACTCTTGTGGCGTGTGGAAGACGATATCTTTGCGCTGACCTCTTTCGAGGGTAAAAAACTGCCACCGTACGCTGTTCTCTCGCACACATGGATCGAAGGACAGGAAGTCACCTACAACGATATCATCATTGGTGCAGGCAAGGATAAAAGCGACTTTGCCAAACTCCGCTTCTGCAGTGAGCAAGCCGCGGCAGACGGCCTTCAGTACTTTTGGATTGATACCTGCTGCATTAACAAGTCATCTAATAGCGATCTAAACATAGCAATCAACGCTAGGTTTCGTTTGTTTCGACGTGCAGCCAAATGTTATGTGTACCTCGCGGATGTCTCTGTGCCAGGGACGGCGGACCCGCGGTTCTTCCAATCGAGATGGGTCGAAGCACTTCGACGAAGCGACTGGTTCAAACAAGGCTGGACGCTACAGGATCTTCTAGCTCGAGAGGACATTGACTTCTTCTCTAAAGAGGGCAAGCGAATAGGTAGCAAGACGACGTTGCTCCGGGAGATACATGCAATCACTCAAATTCCTATCAAAGCTTTGAAAGGGCGTCAACTCATGTGGTATAGCGTCGAGGAGAAAATAAGCTGGGCAGCTTCACGTAAAACCGCGCGTGATGAAGACATTGCGTACTGTTTGGCAGGCATCCTGGGAGTTTCTTTACCGGCCGCATATGGAGAAGGAAAAGTCCGCGCCATGCAGCGGCTAAGAGAAGGGGTCCAGAGTTCCCAAGAGCCGCAGAAAAGAGAAGAAGTCAAAAACAGCTATGGGAAGGAAGGTATGTCAGCACAGCAAATCTCTGCAGCTCCGACTGATACATCTAGCGTACCCTATCCATATGATGCCCTTTCGACGCAACCCGGACTTCATTAATCTCGGTAGTTGTTTCGATAGATTGGAAGAGAGATGCTCGAAGCCCGCGTCCCGTGTGGCGATCGTAGGCTTCCCAGGTACTGGGTGAGTAATGTGCCAACAATCTTGATTGGGTAGTCAACCACCTCACATTTGACAAACACAGGAAATCGGAACTGGCCCTTGAGCACTGCTACCGTAGTATTGAACGGTCGCCTAAAACATGCGTATTCTGGATCGCCGCCAAGAACAGCACCAAACTCGAACAAGGCCTTTGTGACATTGCCAGGCATATCAATATCGAGGGGTGGCAAGAACCAGAGGCCGACATATTTCAACTGGTATACAATTGGCTGTGTGATAGCAGAGACCCATGGATCCTTGTCCTTGACGATCTCGAGGACTTCAGTCTTCCTTTCGGCTACCAAACAGGGCTTCCTCGCAGCTCATGGCGGGACTCTAAATCCATACGCAACATCGTACCATACTGCACACATGGATCAATAGTCATAACGACACGTAGTAAGAAGACAGCCTTGAAAGTAGTTGAGGAGCGCGATATTGTCACCACGGAACAGATCTTCATGGAATATGCGTCAGCACTAATCGACACCAGGTTGACAACTTACGAGTCGTTTCGGGAAGACAGTCTACTGCTAATCCGTACGCTCCAGAATCCAATGCGGATGATAGGCTTCCTCGAACATCTCGAGAAATCTGGGGCCATCAGAATGACAGCCGATAGGTTCAAGAGCGGGCGCGAGATCGAGGTGGTCAACATACACCTGCTCGTCAAGGAGTTGTTGAAAGCTAACGAGTCAGAGTACGATATCCAGCACAACGATGACAGAATGTCTGTACAGTCGATTGAGTCCTCAATAACGCTCGTTTCTACATTTAGCGACTCTACGATAGTGGGGAGAAGTGCCACTCTGGAATTGGAAAAGGTCTTTCAGGAAGACGAAGAACTTATTGGCCTCTATCGTTTGGCTTTAAAAGACACATCCATGGAGCCGGAAAAACTACAACGCAATGTCGCGCGATTACTCCAATTCTTTGCGAAAGATCTGCGTCGTGAAGCAGGTGGCCAACTGGAGAAGACAGCATCTCGTTTCGTGCAGAGCAAAGCACAATATATAGCACATTGCATTGTCGAAAGGTTCAACGATACGCCAAGAGTTGTAACTCATCAGAAAACAACAAACTGCGAAGAAGAGGAAGGGCACGATAAAATTCAATCAGAGGTTGTCGAAGCTCAGCACCAAGTCAATAACGAGCAGGCCGAGCTCGATGAAGTGGAAGAAGAGGCACCGATTGACGAAGACTTTTTCGATGATCTCGCGATGCTTCGAACTTTCCTTGTCCGCAGTTCGGCTTTCCAGATTTTCCGAGCGAGACTGGCCAAATTTGTCATACCGAAGGACTCCTACCAATTAGATGTTGACTCCATAGATGGAAGTTCTACTGAGGCTCCATTATCGAAGACTAGACGCCTCTTGTTCTCAATCTCTAGCAATATCAAAACTCTCTTGGTCCTAATTGGTTGCCTAGAGCCGCCTCTGCAACCAGGTTTTATCCGGCTTAGGTGGCACTGTGTAAGTGGTAGAGCAGAGTAGAGATTGGGCCCCCAACAAAGGGCTTGATTGATCTGCATTATTGATAGATATTAGTAGTGAAAAGAGGCTGACTACCTCCAGGAATGTGGCGCTCCTCTCTTTGGAGATGTCCAAGAATATCGTGTCGGTGGCATTTCCAAACTGATAGAAAAAATGGAGAAATCTACTAGTGGAAAGGTGACAGCAACTTCATACAATAAAGAGACGCCAAACCAACAATACACTGCCGGCCCAATGCTCTCGTTTCGAGAAATGGCCAGAAAAATGACAAAGGTCTTTTCGAGAGATGGGAAATACAGCGATACGCTACCGCAACATCGAGATCTCAGGATAACAGTAACACCCGCGTCACCCGACATCGAGTCTCCACCTACACGAGACCTTTTGCTGCTGGCTTGCATGCACGAGAGCCAAGGCGGTCAACTTTTACGTCAGGACAGTATTGGAACGATGTCGAACGACCGCCAGCTCTTCTGTTTCATTCGAGAACAGATATCTCGAGCTCCTAGCAAACCATGGCTATCCCGTCTTCTAAAAACAGTAACAGGGATCCATTTCACACAGGTCCGTCAACCAGCACCACTCAAAAGCCCACCAACACAAGACCACTTACCTCTCCGCAGTTCCATCTCCGTCTAAACGACGACGTCGAACCTCGCCTGCACAAACTCTGCTGTCGGCAAGACGCATGTCAATGTGTGCCCCTAACCTCCAACGCCGAGTACGACTGCCAGCCTGCCGGGCCCTTGGACTTCGGACCCCCAGTCTTACCATCTAAAATGCTACACTACTTCAAACATCCCGAACTCATCTCCGAAAAAGAAATGTCGATCCTCAATCAACTCCCCAAGCGAAACTGCGGTAAGTTGCAGTCTACAGGGCAAGCACCAGCAGAAGGTTGGGGTTTATATTACGAGGAGAACTGGAACGTTGGCTTGATGGTTGTAGCGTTTGTTGGTATGACGATTTGTGCGAGTCTGGTATTTGGTGTTTGGTGGACACTGGCGAGGGCGGATATACAGGGTGCGTGGGGGGTTAGTTCATATATGATAACGGCGTGTGCGCTTATTTTGGGATTGGTTAGTATAGTTGGGCGTGCAGGTGGAGGGTAGGGTATTTCTAGGACAGTCAAAATGAAGAAAAGAAAAGAAAAG
>JAODYC010000009.1:271369-294123 GCA_026262405.1 Curvularia hawaiiensis
AAAAGAAAAGAAAAGAAAACGATAGTTCACGTATTGAAGACATTGGAACAGATATGTGAAATCTTCGCTTTTTCGCTCTAGGTTCGTCAATCATTTTATCGCCTGCAACTCAATCTAGTATGCACGAGGCAACACCATCACTCTCTATCCCCATTTCTCACATAAATCTTATCCCAGTCTACACCAGCCCAAAACCCTTCGAACTGCGAATGGCCAATTGCATCTTCCTCTCCATAACCTCTCTATCCTGATAATCCGGCAAATACAATTTCCCAAAGCATGTCGAACTACTCGGCAGCGCATGCGGCGCACCCCCTATTCTCGCAATATGAAACGTGATGCTCTCGTATCCCGTGACGGGCACACGGTCCGACGCCGTGACAAACTCGAGCAAGTGTCGACAATCTTCTTGCGTGTATTGTTCGACGATGGACCAGAAGTTTTGGATAGTTGGATGAGCGGCGGTGTAACCTTCTTCGTATTTTGCGCAGCGCTTGAGGTCCGCGATGGAAATGTGTTGCGTACCTTCAATAAGTGCGCGTAGGGTTTTCGGTGTGAAGAGTTGTAGGCTCTTGGCGTTGATGCAAGTCAGGAAGCCCTTGAGGAAGGATTCTAGCTGCGAAGCGACAGAATCGTGAGTCAGTGCGCGGACGTATTCGCGGACGTATCGTTCGCGATTATCATTTGTTACCATGTCCGTTTCTTCGTTGAGCTCTTCGTCAACCCCCTCGCCTGAAAACTTGTGCTTGAGATTGTGATCCTGTCTCTGACCAAAGACCTCGTAGCTGAAGACGTATTCGCGTAGGAAAATGTCTTCTACATCGCCATCGTTCCAGGACAGCAATTCTTGAAAACTTTCTGCCAGGTCTGGCCAACCGTCTCGGATGTATTCTATAGCGTCATAATCGGTACACTGAGTGCAGCGAGGATTGCCGTTGGTCTGGAGATATTCATAGAATGCTAAGGGAAACGTGACAGGAAGTGTAATGCCGTTGTAGACAGCGAGGCTGAATAAGATACCGAGCATCTCAAACTTCCACAGTGGCTCCAGACTCTTGGGCTGAAACCAAGTCATTCTCGTTTGTGGATCGATTGTAAACATTCCTGGCCATGTCAGATAGCGCCTTAAAAACATGCTAAGAATACCAACCATGTTGAGGCTTGAATGCATCACTAAGAATCACGCGGAAAAACTCGTACGTGATTCCACCATGATCCACACCGATCTCTCCCTCACTGTGACCCATCTTCACCTTGAGCGGCTTAAGTAACATCCTTTTGTCCTGGCCCCATAGCTGGTCCAAAGTGTCCTTTAGTGGGTCTTCTCGACTGACATCCAAGACAAGGTATTCGCTCAGTGTGACCTTCAGCCGACTCTTGATGACCCACCAGTAAGGCTCTCGAAGAAACATTTTGAGCGATGCTTGCATCTGTTGAGTACGCATTGTATGGTCATAGTGCTTCATCATCTCCGAAAAATTGATGGTGCGAAAGTATGCAACTAGATGATGTGCGGAGAATAGGAAAGGGTACTGAAGGATATGGAATGTGTTGGGTTTGTTGTTCCACGCAATGAATGCTGCAGGCTCGTTCACTGCATTGAGCCGCTCATTGAAGATTGGCATCTCAAACATTCCGGGACGCAGGTTGAGCGACTGGCACTTCGAGTCTGGAGTTGTTAGCTTAGTTTAGGAACAATATAAGGCTGTCTTACGAAGTTTGTCAAGGATCGTCACCGCGGTGCCGACACTGGTCCACTTGTTGATTTCGGCTTTGCTGTCCCATTCTTTGATGACGACGGTTCTCAACCACTCCATGAATGTAGCAGATACTGTCCAACCGGGGTCGCCTCCGACGTTTACACCAGGATTTGACCTACGCTTGGCTATCAACGCAACATGCTCGACTATTTCTAAGTGCTGTACAAGGGTTTCTAGAAGCGACTGATTGGTAGCTGTAGATTCTACATCGTCGTCATTCAAACTCCTAAGAATGTGTTCAAAACAACAGCGCGTCCCGATAGCGCGGCACAAGCGACTTGCAAGACGGAACGCGGGCTCGTATTCAAGCTCATCAATGATGTCCATATATGGGTCTGTGAGGGCATCCGTATTGGAAGCCGTATGAGGTACGACAATACCCCACGACCGTAGTTTTCGTATTTTGGCCCATGTATGTGGCCAACCTACAGGTACCAAAGACGTGAGAGCGTGTATACATATCATAACAATATGAGCAGCCTCACGGGTATCCAGGTAGCGTGACGAACTGGCTTCTTTGCTGACATTGTTTTGTGTTCGCCCAGACCGGCTATCAGAAGAAGTGCCTTTGATTGATGGTCTCAGACGAGGGCTTTTGTGGAGAGCGAGCTCAGGAGGCGGGACAGATAGGGCCTCCAATGCCAGCCACAGGCTATCAAAGATGAGTGACCCGTTACAGTGATTCCAGTCTCGAAAAGAGTTCGCCAATCTTTGGGAGTCAAGATGTGGTAGCGGTGAGTCTTTGAAAGCCTTATTGCCATCGTGGAACGATGAGAGCAGTGTCTCGCAGTCGCTCAGTGTGTAGAACAATGACCGATTGACAGCTGGCTTTTCTCGTCGGTTGGGACGATGACGGTCCCAGTCTGCGATGTAGTTGAAGTCTGTAAGTCTATCGCCTCCACGAGGGTGCACCTCTTCTTTGAGCTGATCCAAAATGTTGCAACTCAGACTGGACAGAACGGGTATGCCTTCTTCTGTTGGGTGTTGAGTGGCAGATTCTTTCTTGGAACTCGCCGAGGCTTTGGAAATAACCTTAGTATCCTTGATGTCGTTTGTAGAGGCTGGCCTCGTCCCTCCAATCGTGAAACTTTTCCTACCAGACTTTGAAATGGATAGCATCGTTGGAGGTGCTGTCCCATCTGCCGGAACAGAACCTGTATCTGTAAAAGACTGGCTTCGCGCTGCACTGCTAGGAGGGTGATATGGTATCTTATGAATCTGTTGACCATTGGGGGTAATTCGAGCCGCTGTGTTACCTGCGGTTGCATTGTCATGTGTCTTTAATTTGGACTGAGAATATTCACGGATCGTACGGGGTTTTCCATTGACATGTACTGGGCTAGTATGTCCGTTTGAGTGAGACGGGCGATCTGCTGTGGAGCTTCCGCCATATGTATCTGTCTGAGAATGATTCGAATTTTGGGAAGAGGCGTCATGAGGAGGGCGTAGAGAAGCAAGTACAGAGGCGGTGTTGGGTATTTGTTTGGTATAGGAATATATCATGGTGAAGCTGTCGTACAAGTTCTGACCAAGAGCCTTTGGATCTTTCCTAACCTGTTGCCGACGCGCGAGTTCACTCGCAATAGTATCATTCTCCTCTGACACTTGGCGACGAGCATGAGCGTTGCTCTGGTCGGCCCCAATATGTGCATCTCCATATCGATGTGCCTGCTGCCCTGCTGTGGAACGTCCAGCGGAGTCCTGGTTCAAGTTATCCGTTGACTGTGCAGAGGCACCACCAAGTTCAAACGAAGACGGCGCTATCTTGAGCTTGTTCGGGCAGAGCCCTCGCTGCGGATTGTCTTGACTGGCAAGGTAGTGTGCTAGGGCGGTGGCGGTAAGCTGTGTAGGAGGACGGTGTGGCTTAGAAGCATTGCGCGTGTGGGACGAGAGACAAGTGGGGGTGCTGCAGTAGGCACTCTCGCAGCCGTAGAGGATCTGAGATAGGTAACTGTCTTGGTCAGCGCATCGTCCCAGGGTGCAGGAACCGAGATGGAACTGACCTGCGCACGAGATGCTGGAACTGGCGCTGGCGTTCCGTCTGCGAGCACTCGAGCACCCGACGGGGATCTCGCACCTCTACGACATTGCCGTGCAGCGCACTGTTCAAAGCACGTGACGAATGCCTTGGCAGCTCCTGTGTCGACGAGGTGCTCGAGTGGGAGGCGGCGGGCGGCGAGTCGCGTGCGTGGTCCGGCACTTGTGATGTAGTCATGTCATCGGCGGGCGCCATGGAAGAGGGCGCGGTGTCTGGAGACGACGGCGTATGCAAGGGTCATGACGAGGTCGCCGTGGTAGTCGGCATCTCGTCTGATGTGTACAGAGACGCAGCTCGAGGCGTGCGTACAAGTCGAGGGCCGTAGGGCTGAGTAGCGGCCGGTGGGTTGGATGCTCCTGCCATGCGGCTCTCGCCCGCTGCAGGGATGCCATGTGTCAGTGGCTTGGCGCGGCCAGCTGATGTCATGGCGGTGCACTTCAATATTCGCCGCGCTCCCTGTGGCCGCGGCCTTTCCGCCAGTTTCGCCGTGACCAAGATCGCCCATAGCATCTGGAGCCCGGCCACTGCTTCTGGTTCACTGTAATCACAGCCGCCTCATCCGCCCGACAGAATTTGCCCCCGGCCAGTCATAAAGACCCTGAGTCTGTCCGCGCTAGGGACTCATTCCCACACTCAACCCCACCTAATCGCCTTTTATTTCTCCCCCTCCTCTCCTCTCCCCTCTGAGTGCGACTACGCCCATAACCCCGAATACAACAGCAGAGATGGCGTCGCAGGTGCCTACCCAAGCGAATATCCAGTCCACCCACCCCTTCACCTGCAACACATGCCAGGTCGCCTTTCGGTCGAGCGAATTGCAGCGGGCGCACATGCAAACAGATTGGCACCGCTACAACCTCAAGCGCCGTGTTGCCTCCCTACCTCCTCTGTCCTCCGAAATCTTCACCGAAAAGGTCCTGGCCAACAAAGCCACCGCTGCCGCCACTGCCGCCAAGGCTTCGTTTGAAAAGTTGTGCTCCGCCTGCCAAAAGACATATTTTAGCGAGAATGCCTACAACAACCACCTCAACAGCCAAAAACACCGCATGAATGTGGCAAAGTCGGCAAAGGGTGCGCACTTGGATGACGCCGCGTCTGTTACCGGCTCCATGGTCAGCTCCGCATTTTCTCTTGGAGAGTCCATGGCTGAGTCCGAGGCTACGGTCAACGGTGACAAGGACTTGACAGACCTTTCTCAGGGCATTAAAAAGACCACTCTCGATGGTGAGGCTGCCGCTTCAGACGAGTCAGTGGCTGCCCAAGATGACAAGAGCTCGGTGGCGGCTTCAACTAAGCCTGCCGGCGACCCTCTACTTGACTGCTTGTTCTGTAACTACAAGTCACCTAGTTTCCAGCTTAACGTTGCGCACATGGGGCGTTTCCACGGCATGTTCATCCCTGAGAAGGAATACCTTGCTCAGCCTGAAGGGCTCATCAAGCACCTCCACGAGAAGGTACATGTCTACAACGAGTGCTTGAAGTGCCACAAGGTGCTTCACACTGCCTCTGGCATCCAGACACACATGCGCGACCGTGGCCATTGTATGATTGCTTTTGACACCGATGTGGAGCTTGTTGAGATCGGCGAGTTCTACGACTTCCGGAGTTCATACCCTGATGCTGCCGATTTTAACGAGATGGAAGAGGAGGCCGGAGATTCAGATGACTCGTCGTCGACCACAGGAGGAGGAATCAAGCTCGGAGCAAGACGCGAGACCAAGACGACTACAGAAGACGATGCAGGCATGTCTAGCAACGCTGAAGATGACGAGGGCTGGGAGACCGACAGCACTGTCTCAAGTGTGCCCACCGATGAGATCACTGCTGTGCCCATTGACCGCAGTCACCGCCACAAGTCGCTCAGCAAGTCCAGGCATCACAGCCATACTGATCCTCGTCCACACCGCGCGGCAGACGGCTTCCACTCGCACGCACACCACACACCCCAAGCAGTGTACTACGACGAATACGAACTTCACCTACCCTCCGGTCGCACTGCTGGTCATCGATCGCTGAACAAGTACTACCGCCAGAACCTGCGAAACTACCCTGGAGTCGCCGAGCGCATGGAAGAGGCCCAACGCCGCGCCATCCCAGGTGCCATCACCGCCGGCGAGGATCAAGACGGCGATACAGCCATGGACGGAGAGGAGACGCAAATCCAGGTCCGTGGTCGCGGCCACGACATCAAGCGCCAGCTCATCTCATCGCGCAACAACGGTCTCAACGGTATGACAGGTGTTACAGATGCCAAGAAGAAGGAGGTCGAGGCTGTCGAGAAGCGCGATCGTCAAAAGGAGCAGCGCGCTCGCAACAGGTACCAGGCTGGCAACGAGAGGCGTCACAACTTCCAGAAGCACTTCCGCGATCCTCTTCTGCAGTAGTTGTTGCATCGTTTGCTGGGAGCCAGACCAGCGGGCCTCTTCAGTTGTTTTCATGTGATTTTCGGTTTGTTTTAACGACCTCACGAGCATGGCTGGCGTTTGCGTGACGACTTTCTTGTTTTTCTTTTCCAGGGTGGATAAAAGTGGGGAGAGAAGAAGTGAGACTTTGTAAGGGGGAGGCCAGACACAGAGGCGTTTACAAAGGTGGCATCGCTAAGAACTCTAGAGCATTGAAGCTCCTGGTTACACTGAGTTGATATCTTGAATCTTAAACTTCTTCTTTTGACTTTGTTTGATTGATTTGCAATGTGATATCTTTTGAAACTACCGTCGTGGTTCTCGAATTGGTTCGACATGACACGAATATACCAAAATCGCTGACAAACATCTGTTCGTATAGAATCCTAGTTTTTCACACTCATCAAAGAGCCAACATTACACAATGGTATCTCCTATTACTCATATTCATGCCAATGCATATCCATATTCTCAACACCCAAAAATGCAATGTTCCTACTTTTTTTCTTTTTCCTCCTAACAAAAAATCACCTTCTCCATCTTCACAACTCTTTTTGGCGTTCATGCTGTTGTCGCTGCTCGCCTTCACTCGCCTTTGCACCCGAGGCGAACACACCTCTGTTGATATCAAACATGGCATCACTTACTTCCCGCTGCTCTTCTCTGGTGAAAACAAGTTGCGGTGTGCTAAATATATAGTCCTTGAGGCTCTTGAGCTGGTTGATGATGCTTCGTGGGGTGAGAATCACCCGCTCGGCAAAGGAGCGCGAAGGCGTCCTGACTTGTGGTAGTTGAGATGAGGGGCCAGGATGTTGCGCTGGCTGTGGCTGAGTTACAGGCACAGTAGTTTCTGTGGCAGAAACGTCGGGAGAAGGATCGGTGGGGTTCACAGCGGTAGGTGAGGTCGTGTTGGAGCGTGACCGTGGACGCGGTGAAACTTGTACGTGGCTCATACGCTTCGTTTGGCTAGATGGAATCTTATCCTTGGCTTCACTAACATCCTGGTGGTTGTCCTGCTTAGCCCGCTTGGGCGCTGGCGTATCGTCTACTGTCACGTCTTCCAAGTTTTCAACCTGACTGAGAGTGGAGTGAGATCGGCGTAAGTTGAATTTGCGATTGCTTGGAGGCGTTGCTGCGCTGGGTTCTGGCGTAGAGCTGCTGCCCATTGATTTGCGCTTCTTCCCGCGGGTGTTTTTGGTTATTGGTGAAGCAGCAACGACGATATTGTCCAGCATGTCTTCATCGTCAGGCTGCGTTGACTCCTGGGATTGCACTTCGGTGTGCTGCTCTCCCAATCTAGGGGTTCCTGGAGCTTCCGCTTTACCCTTTTTCGTTTTGTTGTCTTTCTTCCCCGGGGGATGCCTAGGTTTCTTGGTACTGGGAGGGAGAGGGGGAATGCCTGTGGAGTGGCGCGTGGAGCGGCGAAGTGAGTTAGGTGTATCTTGCGAGGATGGCATGGCAAATGAATCATCCACTTTACTTGTACTGCTCGTTTCGGCTTGAGAGCTTTTGCGTGAAGTGCGACGCGTGGAAACGCGAGTAGGCGTTTGTGTATGTTCCACCTCAGCTTGACTGCCCACTCCGTTGCCATCCCTGGCAGACGACTGTTGACGGGAAGCAGCATCTGCAAAGTGATTTTGCGATTGTGGTGTCGCCATCTCGGTATCTTCCGTGGCAGGATCGTCGTGTGCTTGCATGTCAGCGTCGATCTGAGCATTCAGTTGAAGGTCGATGGTTGAGCTAGGCAACTCCGACATCATACTGTCTGAAGCAAGCTCTGCGTCTATTTGTGGGTTTTCATGATGCGCAATCGCTTCCAAGAGAGCTTCCTCGTCTAGGGTAGTACCTTCATCGAAAGACGTGGAATGATTGCTTCCAGGCTGTCGATATTCAAAGCTAGATCCTACGAGAACCATACTATCGTTTTCTGCAGGATCCAACCGCGTCCTTCTCTGGAATTCCGGTGGTGAAGACGCTGGTTCGTCATTTGCAGAGTAGTGAATGCTCCTTACAGCAGTGGGCGTGGCTACGTCGGTATCCTCGCTCACAACGTTCTGAATACTCTTGCGAGAATGCGGTGTGGGTGAAGATCCAAGGTAGGCATCCATTGGTCCCATTGCTGCACAGGCTCTAAGCGGAGTGGTCCGAGCAGTTTGGTTCGGCAGGTCATCCGCAGTCAGGGCATCCGAGTCAACCTCCATTGGGGTAGACGCTTCGTCCGGTCGAGGTGAGAGCGCACCCATGTTTGCAAATAGATTAGTGGAAAGCCTGTGCCTACTAATCATCTCCTTTTGGCGCTCAGTCAATACTTGGGACTCTTGATTGAATGGGTTTGAAGGTGACGAAACGATGGGCTCAAACTTGATCTGAGAGTCGTCGTGTCGTAAGCGGACCTTCGGTGTGTTCCTTGATGAAACCCGTCTTGTTCCTGACACTGCTGGAGATCTCGATGTTGATCTTCGTGTTGATTTTGTAATTTTAAAGGGCGATTCTTTTACCCGTGGACTCTTGAACGGTTGTTTAACATCGCCAGTGCTGCTATCGGAATCGTAAAATGAAGGGAGATGCTTCTGTTGCAAAATTAGTAAAAGTAAAAGGTTGGGCTTGAGAAATGTACTTACCGCATCCTCTTTTCGATCTTCCAGTGAGGGCAAGGAAAGGTCCACGTTGTTACGTAGACGACGCAGAGCCTGCTCAAGATCGGAAGGATACTGCAGACTATCTTGTTTTCCAAAAGTATTATTCCAGGTCTCTATCGACACGTTGACGATACTTCGGCGCCTGCTAACAAAACCTGCAGTGATCAATGCTTCCAGATGGAGCAAAGTCTGACTTTCCGTCCTCGGCAGCCGCTCGACAGCTTTGCTCACTTCTTGCCACAGTTTAACCACTTCACGATGCAAAGCCTTCAATGGCTCATCTCTGCTCTGCATCCTCTCCTCAGGGTCTTCAATCCAGATTCGAATTGAATCTTGAATCTTTCGTAGGTACATGGCGAGATGTGAAGTCGAACAGTGTTGAATAGAGACGGACAAAGCAGAGAGAAAGTCTTTCGTTAACTCCACATCATCCTTGTCGAGATCCCGATACGCAGCTGAACCAACAGCAGCAACAGCGCTATATAGATGAATATAGGGGTCGAAATCAGTACTGCGTCCAATGGTAGGATTTGAGGGCCAGAGATTTTGTCGGCCTTGATCTAGTAGCTTTCTGCTCATCTGTTTTGGGAGGTTGTGAAGCAGTATGCTCGCATACGGGCGGCAAGAAGCCTTTTCTTCGTCAGATATGGGTTTAATAACGCACTCCGATACCTTTTCGATGACAGCTAGAATGAGTGCACCCTCTCCAGCCTCTCGTCTGACTGTGTCAACAAAAGTCGACAACACTTCACAGCCATGTGATGTGCCAATCAACGACTCTGCACCCAAACCCAGGATTTCCACAACCATGTCAAACTCCTTCCCAAGGGGACCGGCGACGCGCTCGTTCGATGTGACTGTGGACTCTTGCAGTGTTGCGTTCAACAGGCTAGAAATCTGCGCCCAGAAATTCGACGCTACCGCCCCTTTCAGTGAGGTACCAACAGTTGCGGCGCAGTCACGGAGAAGTTCCAACTTGCCCAGTCGGGTGTTTTGAGCTGTGAAACATGGCTTGATGATCACGTCAATGACACGAAGGCGAACAGGGTCAGCGAGTTTGCCTTCAGATTGGGTGACAACAAGATCGACCAGATAGAGAAGTGGCGATGTCCGCGCATTATTAGTTCGTGCCCTGTGGGACGGAGTTGAAGCAACCTCGAATTCGTTCTTGTCGTTACGAGTGAGGCTTTTGTCCGCAAACTGGAAAGCTCCCATCTTCTGGATGACAGTTTCGATCAAGAAGCAGAATTTGTCTGCCCAAAGGTCCTCCTTTTTCTGTGGGACCGCCAACTTTGCAGTGTGTCTATCCCAGATGCGGCGCAACAAGTTGACAATCTGCGCCATGGCGTCTTTAGTTTCTGTAGAAGCCATGATCTCCTTACTACTCGCCTCAACTAGAGAATTGATGAGTGATTGCCACATGGCTTTGACTGGCTCATCTTCGGGCTCTTTGGTCTCGGTCAAGAGAGTAGCATCCAACAGAGTTTCCACGAATTGAAGCACTCGAGTGATCGACTTCCGAACCCATCTTGGGTCTACCAAAGGCAACTCTCCGCGTTGAATCATGTATTGTGGTCTGAGGTCCAGTGCCCGATGTTCGTCCCACGGTTTTCGAGAGCCACCCAAGAGAGCGGTCACTAATCTGCACGCAGGGAGAGCATGTTGGCCTGGAGCTGAATGAATCAAGGGATTCCAAAGGGAAGCTATGAACTCATTCCAGTATCGGTCAAGCTGTGCAAACGAATCTGTTGGACGAAACGCGTAGTATAGCAGTGTAAAGTAGCCAGATGAAATCGGGGCTCGTTCGGGCTTTTTCGCAGAGGAGCTCCTTTGCAAGGCATGCAGTGCAATGCTGAGGAACATTTTTGTCCATGCCTCGGTGGTGTGGTACGTCAGGTTGACAGAATAAATCATGAAGCCGAAAGAAATGTTCGAGTAAATCCGAACCTGCTCTTTTCCCGAAGACACACAGGATTGAAATACCTCAAGCCACTCCTTCATACCAGCGAACTTGTCACCATTCAGCGAGTCTTTCAGCAGTCCCGTAATGGCAGCCCATATTTGCGGAACCAATACAGCGTGGTCACCACCCAGCATTCGTTCTAGCTCTTTTGTAAAAACGCCCGCAATAGTCCCACCATCATTCTTCGTACGGTTGAGCACAGCTAGTACAGATTTCGCGACGTTCCGGTCATGGCCAATGGATTTTGCTGCTGACACAGTAGTGTCGAGAGCACTCTGACTGATGTCCTTTTGGGCTGTTACCAAAGCTTTCAGTGTATACGTGAACCATCGCTCGGTGTGTTTGATCATAACATCTGGCCGTTGCTGGATCAATTTTCGATATATGCGGACTCTGTAGGCTTGCACAGCATTCCCCGATATACGTTCATGAATAGTGTCCAACGCGTCAAGAATCTTCTCCACACGGGCTACTGTCATTGTCTTTTGTCGGAAATTTTGCTGCATCAGCACAGCGAGATGGGTATTGACGACAGCCTTGGGAATGGTGCTGTCGCTAGCCATGCGAATAATGCGCTCGACGATAAAAGAGCAAAAGTCCTCATCCATGGCAGATAGGAGGTCTGGGATGCGAAACAGAGCCATGAGCAACTTCATCGCCTGCCCAATGAGCTGCGAGTCCAGACCTGTACCGGTCGGGCTGAGTGCTTGGGCATCGCGGCGTATGAATTGTGTCAACAAAGACATCTTTTGCTTCAAGGCGTAGTCATCGGGGATCTTGTCATACGCCTGCATGGTTCTGTGCAGCGAATGGTATGCATCCAACCGTGACGACCGGTCCGACGAAGCAAGCAGCTTCACTATTGACTCCAACATCTCAGCGAACGATTTGAACTTGTGTGCTGCGGCAGCGTCGTCGGCGGGTGGTGGCGTGGGAGTGCCGTCTGAAGGCTTGAGGATTGACTTGAGCGGCCTGATGAGGCGGGTGTGAGGCAGTGGGCGGAGTGGTGAGCTACGTGTGGGTGTCCAGGACTGTGCAATAGCCTTGCCGGCTACAGTGCCGCATGTCTGCAATTCGAAGTTGACTCTCTTTCTTGTGCTCGCTGGACTCGAAGGGATGTCGATGTCTGATGAAGGCGATTGTTCGGGTGTATTGGGCACCTTGGCCGCTTTTAGCCTGGGCGCTACAGGCTTCTCTCCAAACGGATCTTCTAGGAACTGCAGCGTCTCATCAGCACCAGTGTCTTCCTGGTCCTTGGGTGGTGTTGGTGGGCGAACGGAAAGGGCATCGAGTTTGGACAAGCCCATGGCTATGCTGAATCAACTGGCAACAAAGACGGAGGAAACAAAGAAAAACAAAGGGTAGCGGCGTTTACATGGCCCTCGCCGTTTGCGCGATGAAAGATCCAGAGTACGTGCGCGTGTAGAGGAGTGATCAACTACCCTGGTCTTGAGATGCAAAGGTTGGTGTTGGCGACGCGTTTAGCGGGACGCGCCCGCGTAAAGTGCTAGCCAGTTCAACCGCCGCCCATTCACCGGGAGACGGGCCCTCGAGCCAACAGCCGCCCCCGGCCAGATAGCCCACACTTCACACGTGAGCGCAATGGCACGGTTTGGATGCGCTCAAGTCGCCTGGCGCTTGGTCGTCCCTGGTTTAGGTCATCTAGGCCCCGTCATAAAAGTAGTCGCATCGATGTCCCTGGTGGGGCTTCCCGAGCTTGAGCTTCATGCCACTCGACTGTCCCACTGCTCCAAACTCAACCCGCGCCTCAGCCGCCATGTTGACACAAAAGTCAGGAAAGGGTGCGTTGCGCTCTGAAAATATGAATACCATTACGTCTGAGCATTGCTAATCCGGTGTTGCCATAGCAAAGCTTGACGACGTCACTCGCATCCTCGCCGAATTAAAGGCCGATCTCGACGCAAACAAACTATCTATCGAGGGTATGGCTCTCTACAGTGCGCTATGGGCCAGACCACTCACTCGATGAGCAGAGAAGAAGAAATTGCTTGAGCAACTCAAGGTGTATGGACGATCTGTCGAGAACTCGGACCCTATCTTTACCCAAGATGTATACAACCCTCTATCCCATTCGTCACGAACAGTATCTTGACCCTCGCAGGGCCTTCAGACTTTGGGTCGCCATGCGCTCCATGGAAGCACCACTCCAGCGTCACAAGAGGCTCTTCGGTGCATAGCCAATGCACTCCTGCTCCAATCCAAGACGCGGCAGATCCTCGTCGACCTGGGTTTTGGTCCGCATGCGGCAGAGAAGCTAAAGGCAAGATATCAACTGACTAATAGACCATCAATATTAAGCTGACCTGCTTCGAGAGCGACAGCGTTGACGACGAATTCCTTGCCTCACGCGTCCTCTTCCTCATGACCTACGATGCGAATCTCGACTACGCACAACTCGTGCGTGAGAATCAGCTCGCAGAGAGCATTAATACTGCCATAGAACGACACGCGAAGCGCTACTCAACAGTATCACGGCAGCCCATGGAGCTCATGGCGCTTTCCGAGACGCTGAAGCTCGTCTTCAACATCATACACTTCCACAAAGACCTGAGCCCGCATTTCACAAAGTCAATACCACATGTGTTCAAGATACTGGTGTTAAGTGGCACCACTCAACCGCCGCTTGCGCCCCCTGTGAGAGAACTAGTCAACGCGCTCTTGCACCTGGATTTAGAGAATGATGAAGGCAAAAAGGCGGTTTTCCCACCAGACGACCCTGAATGCAACGCCGAGCACCTTATCAAGATGCTCGATAAGGCCATCATTACCTATCCGTCAAAAGAATTGGATGAGACCATAACTCCTCTTCTTACATTGATTCGGCAAGTGTACGAAATCGCGCCAGAGCAAGTCCAAAAGACTATGGAGAAAATGATACTCCCAACTACTGAGGAGCGCGACAGGCCCCTTGGCAAATCAGACACACTTCCTTCACGCCTGCTGAATCTCTCTACTTCAGCCCATACCTCAACGCTGCGTGGATCCATCTCCTCGATGCTATTTGAATTATCTCACAAAGATCCTGCCACGTTCGTCCACAACGTTGGCTATGGCTTTGCATCGGGATACCTCATGTCTAACAACATACAAATGCCCGAGGAGGTCGTGAAGGCACATGCGCCTCAGGATGTTGCAGAGGGTATACCTGTCAATCCCATTACCGGACAGAGATTGGACAAGGAGGAGCAAGTGCCACAAGAGCCGATGACACAAGAAGAGAAGGAGAGAGAGGCAGAGCGGTTGTTTGTCTTGTTTGAAAGGTATGTCATCATCTCCCTTGCACTTTGTGTGGACTTGCTAATGCGTTCCTTAGGCTCAAAGCTACTGGTGTAGTCGATGTGCAGAACCCTGTGGAGGAGGCTTACCGTTCAGGACGTATAGAGGAATTGCCTGACGACTCTGATTAACTTGATTGTCTATATAGCTACTAAGAAATTGTAGAATTCCGTATAGTCATAGGCATGAAGTAGTGTTCTTTAATCCCTTTCCTGTGCCTCCCGCCCATAAGAAAATAAAACTGCAGAGAAACATGATAGATGATCAGAAACCATACAGCCTACCATCATATTCTTCCTAAAAGAAAGAAAGAACTTTCTTAGCTCACTTCGACTTCCAAATGTTTTACGTTGATCTGATAGTAAATGAATGGATTTCCTCCCTGACTGTTCTAAAGTATCGCATGATAGATGGCTAGAAGGTATCGATGGTTTGTGGTTATTGTAGATGTTGAAAGGAAGCAACGGAAAGACAGGATAAGTCGAGGCCCTACACATGGTGGTGCAGTGAAAATTTGCCTTTGTCGTCTTCATGCCGAGGAACTCCTGCAGCAGGTACCTCGACGCTGGGGAGATAACCAATGCTACCGTCGCTACTGTACTCACTCAGCCAAAAGGGGCTAAGCAGCCGCCTGAGTGCAATTATGACGAAGTTTCCGAGGTAGACATTGATCCAACAGATAGGGTATGCACCCAACCACAGCAGAAGTAACATACCCGTGCCCTTCTGCCACGATGTCATGTCACCAAGAGCTGCGAACGGGTTGTTGCTGAGTATGGAGGGGATTGCCGCAAGCAAGTCCAAAGCGCCAGTTGTATGAAGTAGAAAGGCTGAGCTAGATGCTCCAGCGACATATGTGGCGAGCTTCTTGTTGAGCTTACACAGAGTAACGAAGATGGAGATTGCCCCGATAGTGGCAACGAATCGTTGAATGAGCAGTTTGACGAACGCCGGAATTGCACAGAGAAAAGCAAATCCCTCAATGATATGCTCAGTTTGCGACTCAAAGGCATCAAGTCGTTGGGCAATACTCTCAACTTGGACGAGAGAGCGACCAGCGACGTCATGGGTTCTGTTCATAGCGTCTTGAGCAGCGCTCATATAGCTGGAAAGGACCTCGTAGCTTTGTACTTGGGCCTCCTGGTTGGCCCGGATATTTGTCAATGCATCTTCATGGTATCGATGGAGCTGATCAGAAAAGTACTTGGCCATTTGTGAACCCTCCGCCGTCAAATCCTGGGAAAACCCTTGCATCCTCTCAATTATCTGTTTGATCTCGTTACTCTGACTAGCAGCCAGTGCTGATATAAGGTCTGAGATGGAAGAGTCCATGAAAGCGTGAAATTTGTTATCCATCGCCTCTACTGTCGCGACAGCCTTTGTTCTCACCGCTTGGAGGTCCTCTTTAAGCTCTTCATGCGAACCCCGGACTTCTTCCGCATATTGTCGCTGTTCCTGGATTAAAGCTTCATAGTCGTCAGTTGTCTTTTGCATATTGGCATTTACGTCACCGACAATCTGAGTTAGATTTTTGAAAATCTCAAGGTGGTTTTCTCGTTCAATCGCGTCTCTACTTGCTTGACACATGACAACCGCATTCTGGCGAGCATTGCTGAACGACGTCCAATACTGAGGTGTAGACTGAAGGCTCTTGAGACACTGCATATACTGGTGCTCTTTGAACTGGGGGTAGCATTGTTTGTCACCCGGGACTGCGGCTGATCGAGCATGCCACCAACCGCCACTCTTACTGCAGTGTCTTGCAGCTGGGACAAGTACGTCGCAGTGTGGCGGTGCAATTGAGTTGATGGGTTGAGCGCTGAGAAGTTCGCAAACAGCTAGCTTGGCTGCGTATTCCGTCTTGACATTATCCAGATATGCCTCTGGCCGAATTTTTGTGAACTCTGGTGCGTGCTCCAGCAGTCTGCATTCGTTCATCAAATGCGAAGCGGCCATCTGGGTACATGTGGGTGCTGTCTGCATGGAAACAACTATATCGAGGGCTTGTGCTATTACCCTTTGGTTTCTGGACGCCGTATGTCGGAAAAGTGAGTTGACATTGACGGTAGATGTCGCGTCTGCTGCTGGGGAGTGATAGTGTGATTGTGCTTTTGGAAAGACAAGCATACCAAAGATGACGAGCTTTGCAATACTGATCTTCTTACAGGGGTTTAGAAAGTGAATATGCTGTGGAATGGCCATGATCATCAAGATGACAGCAAAGTTTGTGAGCGAAATCATACCAGAGATAGAAAAAATGAAGTGGGTGAGAGGAAAACGGCGGAGGATGAGTTGTATCACAAGTAGTCCCAGCACCATATCTGGCAACCTGAGACATGGTGAGAAACCGGGCAAAGCACAGCGGTGAATCATCTGGAGTATCGTAGCTTCTTGCAATGCTTGAGTGAGAGCAATTCTGCGGTAAACGAGCGCTTGTTTAGTAAGGGAACGAGTAATTTGGGCACGAGGGCGAGCTCCCGCGGGCGAAGTTCAAGTCTGACTATTCGGTCTGTATCTGCAGCATATCTTACAAATAAAACCCGAGTGTCGTGTTGTTGACAGATGGGACGATTACAGGAAGGTGTTGAAGAGCGGGCCAATCACACCCGCCGACCGCACCCGCCAATGACGCGCTGTCACGAGATTGGCTGAGTCAGCAAAAAGATGCGGATTCCCGAAATTCTCGCGGATGCCATTGCGAGCATTGGTACAAAGATGTTCGCCCCAGTACGACAGCGGTGCGCCCGAAGCCTTGTAAAGGCACCAATTCCATCTCCCGAAGCGATACCGACTTTTCTCTTACCCGCGTTCTCGAGACCGTCACAACGAAGGACCTTTACCAGCACCACACCATGCCAATCCAAGATCGGATCCGCGCCCCTCTCGATACCCCAGGGCGTTACCTTCAAGGTAATCGCACCTTCGGCAAGAGATAGGGGGTCGCGTGTGCAGTCGATGTCTACCGTACATATCAAGGGACCACTTGGTGAACTTTCCATGGACATCCCTTCATACGTCCATATCGACCAGGAAGCAAATCCAAACGCTCCAACGCTCACAATTGAAGACGCCAAGGACGCGAAGCAAAGAGCCATGTGGGGTAGGAGTGCTGCGTTTCGGTTAGGCCGGTCCAATTGCTAACATTCGAATAGGCACTACTCGCGCATACCTTCAAAATCACATTCTCGGTGTCAGTGAAGGCCACAGCGCCATTCTTCGCTTTGTCGGTGTCGGATTCCGTGCGTCGGTGGAAGATACCGCGACTACAGTAAAATCAGAATATCCCGGACAGAAGTTCATCAACCTGAAGGTCGGATACTCTCACCCAGTAGAGCTGGGTATACCCAAGGGTGTTACCGCAAGTACACCGCAACCGACGCGCTTACTATTAGAGGGCCCAGAGAAAGAGGTGGTCATGCAGTTTGCGGCAGAGATCAGGAATTGGAGGAAACCAGAGCCTTACAAGGGCAAGGGTATCTTTGTTAACGGAGAGACGATCAAACTGAAGAACAAGAGGGTTGGAGGCAAATAAGTGGGGGTTCCGGCCGTATGTGTGTACTATATGTATTATGGGCGCATCATTCATGGAGATCCAAGACTGGAGCCCAACTACGACCGATATAATCGATGGAAGAATACATACGACTCGCGCGCCAAGCGCGCAGCGCCCAGACCTTCACCTTCAGTTTTCTTTGCTCATTCTTGTACAAACCATGACATTTTTCATTTGGAATGAGGCAAACCGATACGAATCAAACAGCATATCCGCATAGTCTGAACATGAAAGTCCGATCACATCTAGCGAAGGTCGATACTTTACAGACAAGCCTTAACCTGCAGTCAATGTGTGTATGTAAGCACACAACACAGAATGTGCTCGGCGCTTGCTTCGAACTCTACGACTATCTCGCAACCCGGTCCTGCTACATAATCCTCGCAAGCACACGAATATTGCCATTGAAGCTCACATGACCGACTTGCTTCTAATACGAGAAGATTTCCATACCGAAAGTCGGAAGTTAGCTGGATACGAAACCCACGAGCTCATACAATAACTGTCCTTTATACCCGCCAGTGCGCTTGATATCTACGAGGTCAAATAGTAAGGGCCATAGCAACGGTTGTGGAAGATTGTTTCTTCATTACTGTAAGTTGATTTATGAGTTTTTGATGTTTTCACTATCATGACTAAAACTATATCTACTTAGGGTACAGTAGAAATGCTTAGTCTGCAGCTCATGGTGTGACAAACTAGAAATTCCAAGTAGGGTTGCAACTAGGATGTTAATTCTCAGCCCATGCAATCTACTCCGAGGAATTCGATTTTAAATAACTACATGGTAACCTAAAAAACACATCCTCTCCTTCAGATCATGCAGCGCTTGTGCAAGAGGTCTACTATATTTGTCTACAAGCCGACACAGACAACTGCAGAACAAGCAGCACTTTCTCACTACTGCAGAGATCTTGCTTCGCTCTACGCGTAACAAAATGCACGAGCGAAATTTGTCGTTCGTACCAAGATGTTCTTGGCTCAAAAGTTGCTTTCGATATAACCGAGGAAGCACACCACAGAGGGTTTTCGGATGTCAACATGCAATGCACCAATCGAGGAGACAATTGAAGCAGTATACCAGGTACGGAGTTGAGCCTCTTACCCAGGAAGGGAGAGCGGTGTTCACTCTCCATAGAGTTAGGTGGTGGAAAGACAATTATCGTTTACACAGGTCAATCACATGAAACAATACAGGGTTATCATTCACCAAGCGGAGGAAAGAGATAGCCCTCGGTGTGTTGTCGCATTACGGACCCCATCTGCAGCTAAATTGGATACCCCTGTCGAAGGATTCAGGCAGCCACAACCCAAGGCTTCCCGCACGGTTTTGGTCCAGCCCATCCTTTGAGATGCTAGGTACGCACATTTCTGCACACTCGGAGAACGTGTTCCCTCAGTCTTCTATGGTGAAGAGCAAACACGTGTCTTTGAAAGTACGCATGCATCACACAGGTTGCCCGTACCTCTACTAACCAGATTGCGAGATTAGTGGGAATGGAAAAGTTTAATTCAGAATAGTAACCTGTCGGGGGCCTTGCAATACTCATGCCCATGCATACACATATACGGCATGCACCTAGCCGTGCCTCAGCCGTACCGAACCAATCTTATAGCAGTGCCTTCGCTTGGAGGAAGCCCCTGCAGCTGAACACCTCTAGACTGGCGACTATTTCTGGAGTGTAGGATTTCGAGGAAGAAAGAATCTCTAGTATAAATCCCAGCCCCTTCATCGTAACATGAACATATCTCTAGAGCATCCTACCACGCGCAAGTTCAGTCGCGATGCGGTCTTTCATTTTCGCGATCTTCGCATCTCTTGCGTTGTCGCAGACATTCGAAGCTTCTGACTTTAATATCACAGAGGCACTCATCGCTCAAGGCGTCGACCTCGCATCGTTACCAGAACTGTCCGGACTTGTAGGACGGTCTTCTAAAACGGCTTGTGATATTGCTGTTTGTCTCAGATATTCACTTCGTTCTGCAAACGTGCTTACAGATATCAGTGTCGTTCGCTTGAAAGTCTATACGGAAACGATACAGTTGAATTTCAAGATGAGCCCGGCTACTCCGCGTTCACGTCCGCATTCTGGTCTGGAATTGCTGTGGACGTAAAGCCATACTGCGTCTACAAACCTTCTAGCGCTGCCCAGGTCTCGGTCATGGTACTCTTGTCACGACTCTCACAATGTCCCTTTGCCGTCAAGTCCGGTGGACATAGTGCTTTTGCAGGCGCCGCCACAATTGAAGGAGGTATCACTATGTCTTTCCAAAACATGAAGAGCGTTAAGCTTTCAAAGGACAAGAAGACAGCCGCTATACAACCAGGCAACACATGGGTTGATGCTCTTACCGCGCTATCCACTAGTGGGGTAACAGTCGTAGGTGGCCGAGTTGGTGATATCGGCGTTGGCGGTCTTACCCTTGGTGGTGGCATCTCATTCCTAACCAATGAGTACGGTCTGGCCTGTGATAATGTTGCCAGCTACGAGGTATGTGACGCTCGCTGTATACAGGGAACCAATATTAAATTTCCTAGGTTGTAACAGCAAGTGGTGTTCTAGTCACCGCAACCCCTCAGCAATACCCAGATCTATATTGGGCCCTCCGTGGCGGCGGAAACAATTTTGGAATCGTCACTACTTTCCACCTAATGACCAAGCCTCTCCCGAATGACCTACTCTGGGGCGGAACACGTACCTATACCGAAGAAGCCTTCCCCGATCTCATCGATACCTGGATGAATCTTGGCTTCAACTCTCCCAAAGATCCCAAAGCCGGAAGTTGGCTCGCTTGGCTAGACACCGGTGCAAAACTCGCCTCGACCGAGCTCTGGTACGGTGCGCCGAATGGCAACGAATCAGCCATACTCGCACCCTTCTACAACATCACTGCTGTATCAGACACAACAAAGACGCGCAGTCACGCCTCCTACGTAAAAGATAACGAAGCAACGAACCAATATGGTGTCCGCGAGGTCTACTACGTTGTCTCAGCCAAAGCCTCTGTCGAAATCGGCAAGCGCGCTCTGGACATTTTCTTCAAATCCCTCGGAGGCTACTCCTCCATCGAAGGCGCATTTCCCGTCCTCATCTGGCAACACATCACCGACGGCCCACTCAAGAGCAGCTTGCGCAATGGCGGCAACCCCATGGGCTTCGACGCGAACGGCGGCCCGCTCCTCATGATGCAAATCGCATGCACGTGGAGCAATGCTGCCGACGACGACAAGGTGTACAAGCTTACGTCAGACATTATGTCTGCCATCAAGGCCGAGTCAGAGGCACTAGGTGAGCAGAGCAGCTGGGTGTACATGAACTATGCCTCGCAGTTCCAGGATGTTATTGCGAGTTATGGCGAGGAGAACAAGAAGAAGCTGAAGAGTGTGGCGGCGAAATACGATCCTAAAGAGGTCTTTCAGAAGCTACAGCCGGGCTACTTTAAATTGGATCGCGCGCCGAAGCCGGATGCGAGATATTTCTCGCACTAGGATTCAGTGTGAGTGTCATGCAGAGAACTCAAAGTGATGTAGATAGTTTGAGATGAATGAACATTACACAATAAAGGCATAGAGATTGCAACCTCCTGTTCGTATACGTTTTACAGTAAGAAGAATACCCTCAAGACTATTCTCTGCGATAAACGTGCTTATGCAAAGCGAGCATCTCTAGGATTGGACTCATGGACGTGACTGTTATAATGCTTGTGTAGCAAAACCATTCGTTATAATCATGCCCTGTGTGCATAACCAGTAGCACCGGAAAATCAAACACACGATATCAACATAGTAGACAATGAACAAATGTGACAAACACCACCACTTCCAAAAGCAAAATCCTAAGTACCCAGAACACAGTACTTGTAGACAACTGTGAAAAACACATCCTTCTCACCGCCTTCCATATGCCCCAGCCTCTTGTCTCCTCTCTGTCCTTTTGAACCCCAAACTACCCGCTTTCCTTGCCTTTCTCACCACGCTCTCTTCGCTACCGTCCTCTTCTTCAGCGTTCAGTACTCTTGTACGCCCATAAATGGCCATCTCTTGGGCATCATCGTCGTGCCTACGGTCGTACTCGCTCTCGCGACTGAAAAGGGCCATCATATCCTTCATGGTAAGATTCTTGATAGCTTTGCCACCCTCAATGGCAGCGTTGGCAAGTTTGCGTTTTGCTTCTTGCAGTTCAATGATACGTTCTTCGACGGTATTGTGGATGCTGAGGCGGTAGACTGTTACGTCCACGGTCTGATTGAGACGGTGAACACGGTCGATTGCTTGCTCTTCTACGAACTGTGAAGGAAATTAGCATAAGAGTCCTTCCTAGCATAACAGTCTATTCTAGGATAACAATCCATCCAGGAAGTGGCAATAGAGATACGGGGATATACTTACTGGGTTCCAGAAAGGCTCCATAATGACTACCCGGCTCGCTGCTGTGAGGTTGAGACCAAGACTACCACATTTCAAACTACACAGCAAGACTCGTGTTCTCTTGTTCTCTCGTAACTTTTGGAGACTTGCTTCGCGCAGATCATTGCGCATACTACCGTCGTAGCGGGTAAAGTCGTATCCAGCGCGCTTGAGAAAAGGCTCAATCAGATCAAGCATCGACGTGAATTGGGAGAAGACAATGACTTTGTGTTGATCGGTCTCCTTTTCTAGAATCGCCAGAAGCTGTCGTATCTTCGTAGATGGCGTCAAGTTGGAGGAATCGTACGAGGCTTCTGAAGTTTCGGAGTCTGATCCATCTTCATCTTCATCCTCATCTGATTCAGAGCCAGACCCTGATACATTTGACCCGCTCTCGTTCTCGCTCTCGTCAAGAGCCTCATCATCAGAGCTGACTGCAACAATTTTCTTCTCTTTCTTTGCCAACTTCTTGCGAGACGCAGCTGCTTCAGCTTCGCTGTCGGTGTCGTGAACAATGAACGAGTCCAAGTTGGTTCTGCTCTCATCTGCACTGTCGGAGGCCTCAGAGTCAACAGATGCCAAGGTGTCGCCACCACCTTCGGCATTCTCATCGTCGGTTCCACCAGCCTTGCCCAGGTCCTCGACTTCTCTTTGGTCTTCTGGAACGAGCCACTCACCCTCTTCCTCTTCGTCG
>JAODYC010000009.1:307533-328232 GCA_026262405.1 Curvularia hawaiiensis
CCCCCCCCCCCCCCCCGAAGTGGCATTACCGACAGGGTCCTGTTCTTTGCTGGAAATTTTCAGCTAATTCATGTTGTTGTTGTCTTCTAAATTGGCAATGGTATCTCCGCTCGGAAGAGTTACATGTCTTGCTGGTTAACTGATACGCATGTTGCACGAAGCGTTATTCCCGCAGGTGTACGAGGAAGGTAGGGCAACACCATTGTACTGGGTAGGGACGACAATAGTGTGGGAAATGAGCAAAGAAGTAACGGAGTCGCGTGTAGGTGGGTTGTACGGATCTGGGATAATCGGTGTTGGGCTTTGGTTGGGAAGAGGTGGTAGCTTGTTTTGCTGCCTATGCATCATGTCTTTAGCGTAAAGAACAGGGTTTCGAGTGAGTTGAATATACCCGGTGTCAGCATAGGGTAGGTGGGTTCATCGAAATTAGTGCTGAATTAGGCACTTTGTAACATTTCAGGCGTTAAGAATAAGAACTCTTGATAGTCCGCGGAATACAAAATATCTTTCGATTCTGCTCGGGCTGAGTCAAAGTTTCCGATCATCGCCAGTATGTTAGAACTGCTTCATAAAATTAGTACTGTAGAGATCATTGTATCCGCAAGAATATACTACGGAGTTGTAGTTGCGAGAAATCCACTATATGAGTTTTACAAGCCCCGTACGTGAGAGTTCCAATACTTCCCTCCTTAGCATAATTGTAACTCAAAAACAATATTCATATCTGCTTAGCGAATATCTAAAAACAATTGGGAAACACCAGCCAGTTGTATTGCCAACTCATCCAATTCCCTATTCCGATCTTGAGCACAAGGACATCCTTTCGAGGAGTTTGGTAGGGGCATATATTTTCCTGTTGTTTTTCGTTCCTCCATTGCCAGAGTATGTAACTGTGCGATTGATACTGGTGTTAACAACGTATATCCCATTATGCGAGGACGTAAGTACTACTTTCTTTCAGCGAAGCATACCTGCTCACGTGCTAAACCAACAATACTCGTACCATATCTGGCAGGACTCGCAACCAGAGACGACCTAGTAAACTACCGTAGTCATAGAGCCGAAATTACTGGAGGGACCGCGTCTGTCAGCCGTGGTGTCGGAAAAAAGGGCTGCCCTCTTACTTCGGAGAACCAAATTTATCCGACTAAGTTTCGAATGCTGACGGAATCTCGGGCGTTCAGGGAGCTGTAAGATGCAAAAGAACGGGCGAAGGTTAGGAATTCGTCTAAAAGGTTTGGCGGTGAAAAAGGCTCTGGTCACCGATGTATGTATGTATGTTCAATTTAACGTCCCTATATAAAAACCTCCCTTGGGGCGTGTGTACGGGCGCAGCCCAGGGCTCACAGTGGTGACGCACTGCCTGGTCACGCCTAGTCTAAGTACACGGGTTGTGCGGTTTCATCTGAGCTCTGTCCCGCCGTTTGGACATCTCCCAGCTTCATTATTGGGCCCCCAGCCCCATGTCGACTCTCTGGTCACCGATGGTGCTATGAGTGGCTCATATTGAGCCGCGGCCGGTTTAAATGTTGAAGTAAGCGCAGGCTGCTCTTGTTGCAGCAGATATCGCCCTGGGAATAGGAGCAAGTGACGTATAGCATGCTTACCGGCTATATTTTCCCGGCGGTTGAGTCTTCAGTCTGCACGCTAAGCATTACTACCATCAACTTAACCTTTGTGTAACGACTTAACGATGGTCTCCAAGCCAAGATCCTAGATTCTAGCATTGACACTACAGGCATTACTGCTAACGGCGATATTGCCACGCTAATGCTTGAAGACGCGTCTACAGGGACAGCTTCCAATCCTGTTAGCGTTCAATGTTCAGCATGCAAGCCAAAAGTACGAACTACGTAAGATAAACGCCTTACCAAGAAGAGATAACAGTGTGTTGAAGCCAAACCAAAGTGATCGCGTGACTTGTGCGTTAGCATCGCTTGGACATAGATGTTCCTCGAATACGACTCGGTGCCTAATAGATAATTCTGGAAGATACCAGGTTTCACAGCCACCGAACCATAATACCGATCACCACTCCCACAGGTGCTGACAGTGCACTAGTCATCAGCTTGCCGGCCGTTGCGCAAGAATTGCCGCTCCCGTCTCACTACGACAAACGCCCGCCCTGTCAGTCAAACAAGGCGAATCATGATCAAGCATAAAGCACCTCGATCTCGGCAGCTACGACAACACTTTATCAACTTTGTACTTGGACGCAAGCCTTGCAACAGTGATGTCGACCAAGCTATTATCGCCGATCGGAACTTCACCCAGGGGCTGACTTAGCGTGATCGACCAACCACCAGCCGTCATCGCGGAGAATTGCGGGGTAAAAGAGTACGATAACAGGTTAGTCCCAGCTGCATGCGCGACACCTCTCAAGTCCCAAGACCCCCAAGAGAGCTGTCCCCCATTTTTGATCTCGCTCTCTGAGTTATTATAGGCCTGCTATCCCTCCCAGCAGACAGCATCTGTCACTGCGGGACGAACGAAAAGTCATGGCGTCATACTTTGATCTCCCGCCACAGAAGGCGGCACCACCAGCGACGATAGAGCAACTACCTCAAGACCAACGGAAGCAATTGGGCCGCACTAGCAGTTTAATGTCCCCGGCCGTTACCCAGATCCTTGAAGGACTAGCCGACGACCACTCGGATAGCAGCAGCAGTGAGGAAGACCGAAGCATATCAGAGGACGAGGAGCCAGGGATCCAGCCCACTAAGGACTTCAATGCTCAAAAAGTACTGCAAAACAAGCAAAAGCACTGCTCTACGCAAGCACCACGACCATCCTCCCTTTCTCCCAACAGAAGTAACTCCAAGTCACCCAAGAAGACTTCTGGCCAATCAACATCCACGGCAAATTCCAGCCAAGAAAGTTCAGGTAAACCCAAAAACAAACAGCCACACATGGCCCGCTTCCATTCTCTCCGCAGTATGCTCTTTCAACAGAAAATTGAAGACCAGATGAAGACAGCTGCGCAAAATCGCCAGGCGGAGACAGGCGCGGCTGAGAAATGGCGGGCTGAACACCAGGAACGCCAAATGCATCATCCGACAACTCCCGAAAAGGACGCGCAAGCAAAGAGTGGGATAGGAAGTAGGCTGAGAATGACGATACGGAGAATGACCACCAAGGATGCGGGGAACATGGAGAAGATTAGAGAAGATGGCGCACCAGTTCAATTCAAAGAGCGCTCGTCGGGTACCTCATCCGAAACCGAACAGAAAAAACAGAGTGCGCAGGAGAAGACCAACGAAAATGATGACGACAGCATCGGGGATTCTGATGTGGAGGACCTTGTGCGATGGGTGAGCCGGCGCGGCCCGTCGAGCGACGGTGATGCGGGGAAAGATGAACCCGTAGAGGACGCTAAAGACAGCGGTCACGAGAGCCTTGGGCATTCCGATGTCGAAGATCTGGTTGAGTATGCTAGGAGAAAATCAGATGCCAAAGATGATGGGAAAGCTAGCGATGAACTCCAAGGATATAGCGACGCATCGACTGAGCCCGACATGAAACAGCAGGAACTATCGTCCGACGAGGAGGATGCAGAGGAACTTGTACGCTGGGTATCGCGTCGTGAGGGATCCAAGGCCGGCCCAGTACGACGGAATCTAGAACGAGCTGAGCTAGACTCCGACGTCGAAGCCCATTACGACTCCGACGTGCCCGAACTAGGTCGGTGGTTCAAGCGTCACGATGGTACCAGTGGTGAATCCATAGCCACAGATGCTCTAAAAGACAAATCCGAGCAGCAGCAAATAGAAGAGGAAGAGTTGAACCGAGGCCGGCCAAGAAGTCGCGAGCTGAGCGAACCACCAGTCGAAGAGAAATCACACATCACGCACGAAGACATTGACGACCTTGTTCGCTGGGTCAGTAAAAGAGACTTGAAGCGACAAGACACGCCTCTTTCCGATATGCCAAACCAAGTCGAAAGCGTGAAGAATGACGAGGAGGAAAAGAAAAAAGCTGTCGGTATGACTGTAGACGACGGAAGCTTGTCGCACAGCGATGTCCAAGACTTGATCCAGCACGCGCGCAAAACAAGTCTAAATGCGGAAAGCTACAAGACAGATGCTGGCGGTGTCGAAAGAGGAGACCTGAAGAAGATGCAGGCGGAGAATCCGCCGCCTGTCGGTAACCCGCAGGAAGAATTAGCCGGGAAAAGAGCGGATATCCAACAGAAAGAGAAGGAAGAGCAGCTCGGTATGAGTGTGGAAGACGGGAGTCTGAGCCATGGCGATATTGAGGACTTGCTGGCACATGTGAGGAAGAGTTGATGACGAGGGGATGCGGAGGTTGGCGGGGGAGGGAGAGAGGGAGATGATGGTAGTGATAATGGAAGAGGGGCATACTTTGATGATAAATACAAGGTATGTCAGCAGCGGGGAACAAAAAACAAAGCTTTTGTCCTTTCACTGTTCGGGAAACGGGTTAACCGGATGTAAGAAAACGAACGATGAGGGCCTGGAGAGATGGATGCACGCTAAGTGGGTCCGGAAATAGCGGCTATAGGGAATACTCTGGGGGAAGCATGTGTTCTAGATTTCTGTATTGGATTGGAATGTACAGGGGAGAGGGCAGGTTAATGTGCCTAAGGGCTCAAGCCATGCAGCGTGGGTATATGATTTTCTAGGTACTTGAAGATAAATGTAATAGTGAAAGTTCGTGCAAAACAAATCACATCATATATGGAGCCAGACTTCCACGTCCTTTCACACTTCACATTCGACTATGACGTAAAATACGAGAAAGATATTCATACAGTGTAGTCTAAGCCAGCTGGATGCTCGACAAAAGAAACGTTTGAACTAAACAGCGTTTTGTAAGGCCCACCATGTTTTTCTCCCCTAAACTCCTGGAAATGCCCACCAACAACAGGGTTATAGTAGAAAAAGTAAATATCTATGCGAGAAATAGCCCTCAATCCAATTTGAGCGCCTCGACAGCTTCAAACTGCAACCTTCTAAACAAGCCCCTAATAGTCCTGCACTTTCTGTGGCGGTCGTCATCTCTGCCCCGCATCTCCGTGCGCACCGGGCCAAGCATGTTTGTACCATCTCCTCTTTGTCCGCCCTCCTTGATATTGGTAAAAAACATGCGTCTGCCCGACTCATCAAGGGGCTCCCACTTTGCAATTTTCTTATCCGTGCGGGGAATGGTCTGAGGTTCGCGATTTGGGTCGAGAAACTTGATGAAAGAGATAAAGTAATCCGAAATCTCGTTCTGACGGCGCACCATGACCTGGCCAACGGAGCCAGCATGCTTGGTGCCATAGCCGTTTTCAATGTCGACGCCCCACATGACGTCCCATTGGTATTGGTAGGTGGGTACGTCCGGAGGGTTGAGGCGCGACATGGCGTTTGAGGCAAGGTAGGTAGGACAGATGTAGCGGATGTCTCCTTGGGCTTTGGAAACTGCATCCCACCATTTGCCGCTGTCGGGCCAGTGGCGGTCATTAGGATACGTATTCTTTAGCGTCTCAAGGTCTTCGTCGGTGAGCAGGGGGTAATGGTCCTTAAGGTAGGATTTGAATTCGCCCTCATTGTCGGTCGCCTTCTTGACCTGATCGGTGCCCTCGTTGGAAGTGAAGCCGATGATGGTTGGAACTTTGACATATTTGTTCGACAGAATGGCGGCAGGAGCGGGCTGTGTGAACATGCCGCCTTCGGGCTCTGTCGTTGGAGCCCACATCCAGCGGGGCGGGGTGTTGCGGCCTGGGAAAGACATTGGGTAGTTCTCGTAGTATAGGTCACCAGTCTCGGCGTTGCGGACGCAAGCAATATCCGTGCAGTTCAGTCCATCTGCAACTTCGTTCCAGAACTTCTCGGCCTGCTCGGGTGTGAAGAAGGTCGGACTTGCGGGAGACTGGGCGATAGCTCCGTGGAAGAGCTGCTTTCGGCCGGTACCCGGGACATTATAGTGGTTGTCGCCCTCGTTCGCAGTCAATTGGAGCATGACTGACGCACCACCCGCACTGGTGCCCATGATGACAACGTGGTCGGGGTTGCCACCAAAGTAGCGAATGTACTTTTGAATCCATTCCAATGTCGCTCTCTGGTCACGCAACGCGTTGTTGTAGTCACCATCCTTCGCAATTTCTTTACCAGAAAGAAAGCCGTATATGCCATTGCGGTAGTACATGGTGACCACAATAATGCCCTTGTCCAGCTTGCCGTCTACACCCTTTTCACGTCGAGCTTTCTCTACCATTTCGCCCCCGTTGCTGCGTCCAGGAAGATGGAAGCCACCGCCGGGGATGTTGACCAAAACAGGGAGGTCATCGCCTGCTTCAGCATCGATTGGTGTGAAGACGTTGAGACTCAAGCAGTCCTCTGTGGATCGTGTCTTGATACCCAGAACATCTGGACCCGAGATATCCTTTCTATTCCTCTCGGCTGGGTTGATCTTCTGTATCCTTGGGCACATTCCCAGCGAGCCATCCCAGACTAGGGGCTCCTCTCCCCGGCCAATTCCATACGTCCGGTTCACAGGCTGCGGTCCGCGAAACCGGTTCTTGCCTCCAGCATCTGCAGCATAAGGAATGTTCCAGTAGGAGCGGACCTTGTCTGTGACATTGGGTTTGATAGCCAGGTAGTCTAGCTCGACAATGTACGGGTCTTGGGTATTTTTCAGCGGCGCAGTGAAGGGAGGGGAAGGCTTCGACGTCAACGGTGGTATCCATTCGGTGTTGGGTCGCAGATCGGGCGAGTAGAGGAAGGCAAAGGTAAAAGCGAGGATAATGGCAGCGGCGAGACCAAGAATAATGCGCCGGTCGAAGATGAGGCTCGAGTTAAGGGGACGTATTGCCATGGTAGGCAAGCGCTGGGGTAGGCTATAAAAGAGTGTGGTGAATGGTGCTCGGAAGCAGCGGAAGATTATGGCAGGGCTTTCAAAGGCAGCGCCTGCATCCCTCGCAACAAGTTCAGGATGAAAGGAGGATGCTACTCTGAGGAACGACTATCGAGGGTTCCTCGACGCTGTCGCAGGCCTGCCCAACATTCTTGCTTCTGCTTCCCCGAACCTTGGCCAGCCAGCATGACGGAACAGGCTAAGGGGGCGGCAATCGGCACCATGCGCTTGGCGCTGACGCGTATCGCCTTTCGGGGAGCCCCATGGCGATCAACCGCCAGGACACGACGCACCACGTCTTGCGCAATTAGAGTATGGCAAGGACCCTCGGAGAGCCTCATTGTCACAATAATGAGGAGGAGCATTCTTCGCTCTCTTGCTGTCCGTCACACGTGACATCTATGCCAACTCGGTTTCGGCTCCTTCAACTTGAGACAGAATTCCTACTTAGCAACTTTAGCGGGGGTATCTTCCACGGTTCTTCGTGTATTGGTTCCCTTGCACAAAGCGGTATCCACCATGCGATGTCGCTGAGTCAGTACATCCCGTCCCGGAATCTGGAGAACGTGCCTAAGATGCATATACTGTCTGTGCTTGGACCGCGAAGAATTCGTATATTGAGTTCCGGTTGTTAAGATGCTTCATGGCCCCGGAGATTAAAAGAAAGAAAGCGATTCTGTTGGCCCTGTGAACCAATGACGCCACGTCCCGAGAAATGTATACTGGCTCTTGAAGACTTCCAAGATCACGCTGCAATTGTCTTAGCAACTATGGTTGTACCGCCTTTGGTTGATGAACTTACATGTGAATTTGGGTTTGCAGCAGATGGATGGTGCGTGAACAGCAGTCAACGCACAGTAGACTTACATGCGTATAGAAACTTGGTCTCTTCATTCAGAGGTCATTCCAGTATGCATGCAGTTACTAGATGAGCATAAGATTCGCCTCAAGATGGTACCGAGCGACCTCAAATAAAACAGAAAAGACCAGCGAAGTACTACATGTTGCGTTCCCATTGCGGCCGCTACAGTTCCACACGAGAAATTTCCTCTTTGGGAAAGCATTCGCGCAATCGAGCTATTACTGGCGTTCTTGGCGGCGGTAAACCCTACCCCTCTTGCAGAAACAGCAGTCTTCTTGTACGGGACAGCTGCTGGACCCGCATATCCAGCTGTGGATAACAGTACCACCGGACCACATATTGTCTCTAGATATGCTCGAAACTCTGACATTGGCCCACGATAGTCTCAATGTAGTAGGCGCAAACGCAACTATGCCTCTGCTGTGGAGAACGACGCTATCGTCGTCTCCTATATTTACATAGTTGCAACCGCTATGCCATGATTCCCTTCTTCGCGTTCCTCATCTTCTGGAAAACACATTGTCAACTCATACTGGATCACTCGTCAAGAAATTTGGAAATGTCTCCCTCAGCACTTGAAAACGTCACAAGCGCATTGACATCCAGTACTACTCAGGCTTCAGCTCACCAAGTACCTACAATGTTCTCGCTCGCCGGCAAGACAATAGCAATCACTGGAGGCGGCAGAGGACTTGGTATCACACTGGCGCATGCCGTCGTCGAAGTTGGCGGCCATGTCGCCTGTCTGGATATACTTCCGGAACCAAGCAACACGGAATGGCAGGCCCTTTTGAAACTCGCCAAGCAAGCTGGAACCTCAGCTACCTACCGGAAATGCGATGTCACAAGCGAAGCAGAAGTTGCCCAGACGCTTGAAGAAATATCAAAAGATGGTGACAACCTAGGTGCGCCACTCCACGGCATGATTGCATGTGCCGGCATACAACAAAGGGTCCCCGCCCTCGACTACGAAGCATCTGACTTTGAGCGCATGCTGAGAGTTAATGTTGTGGGTGCATTCATATCGGTGAAGAGGACTGCACGGATCCTGAAAGAGAAGGGTACGGGTGGATCCATTGTACTCATCGCAAGCATGTCAGGCCAAATCGCAAATCGGGTACGTCTGGGATAGCCCCTAGTTCTCATTGACTAATTTCTAACGAAAATTCCCTAGGGTCTGACCTGCACGGCATACAACTCCAGCAAGTCAGCTGTTCATCAGATGTGTCGATCTCTGGCACAGGAATGGGGCCAGTACGGTATTCGGGTCAACACCCTTTCTCCAGGCGTATGAAATCGCTCCACCCTGATTGGTGAGAAGTTTTGCTAACGCATCTGTCATAGTATATCAGAACCGCCATGACCGACGAATTACTCGAAGCCGATCCAGAAGTAGAAAAGACGTGGATGGCTGGTGCGCTTCTGGGCAAGTTAGGAGTACCAGATGACTTTAAAGCCCCTGCAGTGTTTTTGTTGTCAGAAGGTAGCCGTTTCATGACAGGTGCAGACTTGAGGGTAGATGGAGGTCATTGTGCGTCAGCGTAAATCGCCACTCCTACTCAAGTCAAAATCCATATTCGCTTGAGACATAACACGATCAAGTGGAACCAAGGTACTATGTTCTGGAGCGGACGCATCCCACGGTCCACTGCACCATTCCATAGCACACTCAGATTAATTCACAGCCCACAGCATGAAGCATAAAATCACAAGTCCATTTTGCTTTGTTCCCTCCCAAAACCCTCTCTTTCTCCCCCCCCCAAAAAAAAAGAGAAAAGCCGGAAAAACAACCACGGCCACAAACATGCAGTCCCCCCACATAAACACTAACCCAACCCGTGCCGCCACGAGCGAACCACCCCCTCCCTACATAGCCCGCACAACCACCACAAGCGAATTACCACCTCCCTACACAGCCACCGACATACCCCCCGCCTACATCCGTGACAACTACCGCACTACAATCACCACGCTAGGAACACGGCCTGGTATTCTTCCTTCCCAGCCCACTACCATCACCGCCACTACTACTGCCAGCAATGCTGTTAACACGGCCATCCCCACCCGCATCCCAGCCTCTTACACACGCCGTGCCAGGCGCCAGGCACCAGTGAGCACGCGATGGAAAGATCTAGAAGCAGCGAGGGAGCAGCGGCGCAATGGCGGATGGAAGCTGTGCATTTTTTCTGGCATGCTAGTGATTATGGTGGTGATGGTGATATTTGCTACATTGGTGAGACGAATTTCGCAGGAAAACTTGAGGGGTATGAGGGCCAAGTCGGGAATGTAGAGAACTGTCTTCTTTTTTTTTCTCTACAGCTGTAGCCATTCGTGGGTATACGGGTTATGTTGTTTTTCCGATGTTTGAAATTGAAATTTGACCATGTCTTTTTGTTTATCCCATCTCTCAAGTAATGAACAATGATAAAAGCGTTAGTACTTCATTCCGCAAACTACATGCCGGTTAGTTGAGCAGGGTAACACGAACAAGTAAAATATAACCATGTGTATTTAATAGCGTGAACTGAGTCTGAAGGGGTATATATCCGTCAAGAAGAAACAAACTCGAAATTTCACTTATAAATAACTTCAAGGAAACAGGTCTTGGGCCGCCGCGGCAGTGGCCTGAGCCTGCGCTTTGGCTGCCTCGTTCGCAGCCGCCATGGCGGCGGAAAGGTCATTGTCTACTTTTTGCTGTGACGAGCTTCCAGGACGAGCCTCGCCGGCTCCCTCGCGCTCTCCCACCGCAGCTGCGGCTAGATGTTGAAGACCGGCCATGTTGGGTTCCAGCGGAGGACTGGCTTGTTCTGGGCCGTTAAATGGGGGACTAGATGCCTTCTTTTGGTGCAACAGGTCCCGGATGGCTGTTTCCCAGCCGAGACCATCGGAGCTGCGGTGGATAATCTGGCCATTGGCTAGGGCATCGCTCATCTCCTTGATGCTCGACTGGGCATCTACTTGCGTCTCAACTCGATCGGATAGCTCGGTGAGTGAAGTTGCTACCAACGCGGCAAATATGTGATGCAACGGAGTTATGGCGCCGTTCTTCAGGTGATTGAGAAGCTCCTGGGTGGCATGAAGAACCTCGATCGAAGGTATGTTCTGCAACGAAAGTCTAGCTATAAACACTCGCAGATATTGATGCGCCAGATGAGGAGGCGAGTTTCGGGTCAGGCTGGTCAGGTCGATGGACTGCTTGATTTCGTCGAGCAACCCATTAAGATACTCTGATTCAGCAGTTCCCGGTTTGAGTGCAGAAAAGGCAAAAGGCGCCGAAGGATCGACATTTGGAATACTGCCTGCTCGGTTGACATACGCTATTCGGCCTACGATTTGAGCAGCACCTATCAAGTCTTAGTCATGTTCGGTCAGAAAAGATGGGCTAGTACTCACGAGCAAGGAAATAACCGACTTCACCAAGCGCCGTATGGTCATCCTTTGAAAGAGTTCCGCTATATCGTCGGATCATCATGTCCTTTGACCTGCTTGAAGCATGAAATCGGTCGAGTATCAAAGCAGTCCAGTAAACACGGCGAGCCGTGTAGTACAACTCAATATCCTGTTCCTTCATCGTGGTCAGGGTTCGTGAGTCATTGATACCAGCGTCAGCAATAGAAGCTGAAATCCTAGCCAGCAGTCCTGTTGTGCTACCTACGACAGCAGGGCCAGGTCTGTCAGACGCTGCGGCAAGTAGAATCATAGACTGGCAATAAACTAGATGGTTGTAAAACTGCCGCGAGCTGTCCGAGTCATGCAAGCAGTAGCTGGCTGCATCAACCGAAGTGAAGCATTGTTGCAGTAACTGATTCAGCGTCACTTCGAGAGGCGGCAGAGCCTTTGAGGCAAGCGAACGGATACAGACTTCCAAAGTCATGAAAAAAGTTTCTCGTAGTTTTGAAGGGCAATTGGTAAGTCGATTTAGCTGCGACTCATGGTGGGGCAGGACTGGCAACGTCGGGTGTATAATGTTATAGTATCTGGAAAATCAGTATACATGGTTTCGAGAGCGTTGAGGCATACATACGCCTTGAGAGTTTCTTCGTTGGAGCCTGTGATAAGACTACCACCCAAGTTCATATCACCAAACGAGGTGCGCCGATTGCCATTGAGTGATGATTCTTGATCACCTAAACCAGACATACCATGGGCATCATTGCCCCGATCCGGAACAGTCCAGTTGGGTCGACTGAATGCCTCGTGAAAACCCTCGGTCATGGAATGGGTGCGTTGACGCTTGAATTGAGGGGGACTCTGTGTGTCCTGGAACGTCTGGTCTCCCATGGATCCAAAATCGAACGTGTGCGTGGGGTTTGGTGGGTGGTGGATTTGGCTTTCAAGCGAGTTGAGTCGGTCTGCTAGTTCTTTGATGTAGCTGAATACTGTCAGCATGTGCAACAACAGAGCATGCTACCGCAAACAACATACCCTTTGCTAGGGCCACGCTTCATCGGTTGACGGCTAAACTGGCATCGCGCACCCGTCCTCTTGCAGCTAGAGCAGGCTTCTGGTCCGTTTTCACTGGTGGCATCGCATCGAATCTACAGGGAGTAAGCACCAATCACGCATGGAGACGCGAAGGCTGCGCACCTTCTTTCGACGGCATTCATCACATGCGCGTGACACCTTGGATCGCTTGCGGCTCGGATCATTGGGGTCGTAGTGATCGTGGTGTCCCTCCAAGCTCATGACATGCTGCGCCATTTGCTGGGGCGAGTGGGTTGGACGTGCTGGGCCTTGGAAATGCGGATGTCCACCCATTGTCGGGCCCATATGCGCCATCTGTTGGTACTGTGGTTGCTGTGGACCAGGCGGGTGCATTATGTCTCCTCCCTCGCGCAGTTGTTGCAGGTTTTCTTGCAGACGCAGTTCCGGATCAGTCAACTGATGTTGCGGGGCTGGTGGTGTGCCATTCTGATTCGCGTATTGACCTGGCCCTCCGCCCATTTGCGCGTCGGGATCCGCGTAACCGGCCATGGTGGAGCGCGTCGTATCGAGGGGCGCAGATGGATAGTGCGTGTGTGTAGTATGTGGCTTGGGGTCCGAAGCGGCGGTTGGTATGGATTACGCGATCGCGCGCAAAGTGGGCTGGTGTTGTTGTTGTAAGGCAAGAGAAACGGACAGTGCACAAGAGACCGAGGGAAGTTGTGCGGGCTTTGCGATTTTTGCGCTAGCGTGAACCATGGCATGAGAGGAGAGGCCCTCACTGGGCAAGAGGGGAGACGGCAACAACATAGTGATGGTTGTAGTATATGAGGACACTGGCACGTCTTTTACCTGTAGTGTTGCTCGGGAGCTAACTAACTGGTTGGTGACGATGAGGTCGCTGTTCGGATTATCTCTTCCACCGCCCGGGACGGCCAGTCGAAGCACCATGCTCAGCTATGCCTAGGAGAACAAACACTTCAATCCGCGGCCCTGATGCCCATGACTACGAATGCTGCACACATTTCTGTTGGGACAAGAATCATTTCCATGCTCGTATCAGTAGCTACTCAACGATGACAGCCTTTACTTACAGTATTCGCACGCTGTCTTCTGTGCAAATACTCAAGACGGAACGAGCTTGGCGCACTACCAAAGCAAAATACGAATTTGACCTGCCTCGGCGAGCCGAATGCAACGTACTGCAGACTACTGAGTGAGGCCAGCGTGAAGACGGATCTTTCCTGGCGACGGTGCAGAAAAATGATAATCGTCGGCGACGTCTAGAGCGGCCGTGGCTGAAGCCAGCGAGACCTTCCTAGTTGCGCAGACTAGCAGTACGGTCCCGACATTGAGCACGAGAGCACGAGAGCACGAGAGCACGAGAGCCATGCTCGGGCGGTTGGATGCTCGGTTTGGACAGCTTGGCCTCTACTCTATTCCTACTATAAACTACGGACTATGGAAGCGTCCGGGTGTGATGAGAGCGACACGGACCGTCAGATGTCTGCACAGCACAGGGAAGGGCCGTCGACACTGGATCCAAAGTCACAACGGCAACCAAGGTCGACCCTAGCGAGTCTGCAGCGAGGCCGACAACCCCGAGTAGTGTTTATACACAGAGCAATCTAGCAGGCCCCACACAGAGGGACTGTTTCGTGGAGAGTGCCTGTCCAGGACTTGGCCAGACGCACACAGCGTACCGGAGGAGGGGGCCTGTCTGCCGTCACGTGCATGCCGCCGGCTGATTGTATTTCAATTTCCCGAAAGGCAATTTACTACGGAGGTTGCGCTCACGGTAGCCCGGGCTGTGGAATGGCAATGTGCCATGTACAGTACAGTGCAGTAGATGGACGCCTACGAGCATGGACAAGCCGGCGCTGTACCTGAGGAGGAGCAGACGGCAGGATACGATGGACGCAGCCAATGGCCATGAGGGGCGCTGGGCAACGGGCGCTCGACGCATCGCGTCACGGCGGCCGGGGCTCGAGAAACAGGCTGACTCGGCAAGCGAGAGGCATCCGCAATGAAACAGGCGGTGCGTGGAGTCCCGCACCAGTCGACGAGGCGGGTGGACGGGGGGCCAGCACACGGAGGACGCGTCGTCGTCGGACGGTCCAGGTCAAGGGGGGAAGGGCATGGCTCCGGTGCTTCTGGCGGCGTGGGAGCGGCTAAGGGCCAAGCTGCAGGTCATGATGCCAAAGAGGGCAACGGGCGCTGGCGACGACAGGATTATGCGGTGAAAAGGCGGTGCTGGCGGTGCTGGGCCTGCTGGCCGGTGGATGTGCATGTGCAGCAGACGTGGGCGGGCGGCGCTAGCCGCTTGGGGCGGCGACTGTGGCCGCTCGCCATGGCTGATCGCGCCTGCAGATTCGAGCTGCGAGGGCCTGAGCGCACTTGCCGATGCCACTAAGCTCCACAGCCAATTACACGCTCCACACACCCGTGTGCCTTCCCTCTTAACCTGTTCCTCCCGCTCGCTCTCTCCCTCTCTCACCACTACCTCCCCCAGCAACACCACAGCACATACTGGTCTGGTCGTCCCCAAGGAGCCCCGTCTAACGCTTTCGGCCAGCGCCTCCTGCGCTCGGTTCCCCCTCTGATATCCACTCGCCTCTCTCTCCGCTCTCCGCTCCATCGCTCCTCTCCACTCTCCACTCTGCATCCTGTCGGCCCCGGTCTTCTCCACGGCGTTCACGGTCCTCGTCCAGCATCCCATTGACCTAGATACCCTCTGGCGTTTGAATTACTAGCATCCTTCCTCCGTTTCTGCTTTCCCGTTTTTTCCTGCTGCGCGCCCGGCCTCGCCCGTTGCGTGTTGCTTTTGCTTCCGTTTTGTCCTCGACGACGAGCCCCTTGGCTCCCCTTGCACCCCTCCACCATCCGGCTGCCCGTAGCCACCTGCGACGACCGCACTCGGCCGTATCCTATCCGGTATGCCTGTTATCGATGGCGAAAAATGGGCTTGCTCGTCCTGCATCAAGGGTCACCGAGTGAGCGGCTGTAACCACACGGGTATGTCGCAACACCAACCGCTGCCCCCACAAGCATGCGCTGACCCTCTTCTCCAGATCGCGACCTGCACCACATCAACCCCAAGGGCCGCCCCGTCAAGCAATGCGAACACTGCCGTGGCGCGCGCAAGTCCAAGTCCCACCATGCTAAATGCGACTGTGGCGACAAGAAGGACAGGGACTCGCACAAAGACAAAGGCGAGGCGAAGAGTGAGCTCATAGCTGGCTTGGCCGTCGTCGAATGATTCTGACCTTTACTCTAGCTCACGATGGCCGTTGCCAGTGCCATTCTGGCGCAAAGTGCATATGCGGCACCAAAAAGGACGATCTCGACCTCAAGCTCGACACTTCCCGCCAGACGCTCCATGACGCCCGTGCCAAACCCAAACTGACTGGCACCCACTCCGAGAGCCATCTCACCGTCTTCGCCAACGGCCACCACAAACCATGCCACCGCAACAACAACACTGCCCACGTGTCGGGAATGCCCTACAAGATTCCACGCCCACACACCCTGCATGGCCATGCCGCCTTTGCTTCTCTGTCGCAAGACAAGAGTGCCCGCTCCAAGCCCGACGTGCAGACCACGCGCTCCATGGATACACTGTCGCTGTCCAACAACGAGTTCCACGCCATGTTCGGCTCAACGCAACGATGTGCCGACAAGCCTCCCGTCCCCAGTGCAAGCGCCAGTCTCGATGCATTTGCCTTCAATGACATGTTCAGTAACCAGGTTGGTATGTTTGGCCAGGGCGGTGACTCGCCTGAAAGCAACGTCAGCGAAACATTTTCCAACCAGCAGTGGCCCTGGATGACCAACACGGTGGCACCCGTTAGCAGCGCATTTGGTATCGGCAGTCTGTCGACTTCTCCTTCGCAGGATTGTCTCCCCAACATGGACAAGGACTGGATGGCTTCGTCGGTGGGCTTTGATCCGCTTTGGTCTGCAACGGACCTCCCGCTTGATCCGAGCAAGTTCAATGACGACTTGGCTCAGCCAATATCCCACAGCGGAGAGTCTAAGCACAGCGGTCCCGGGCTTACTGTCGCCTCTTCGGCCCATTCGGAGATCGGCGAGAGTGGCTTGTTTGGTGATGTGGACTTCAAAGCCCCTCAGTCGGCAGCCAGCGAGTCGTTGTTCTGGGAAGATACTCCTGCGTATCAGTTCAACACCACCACGGTCCCTAGTGAATCCGTCAATGTAACCGTGCCCATGGCAACCACGTCCGCCCCCATGACAAACATGCTTGGGTTCGATGCCATGTATGCCAAGAGCATGACTGCTGCGCCTGCCATGATGACGAGCACGGCTTCGCCCGACTTTACCGAGGCGAGCGCAATGCCGATGCCCAGCCACTTTGAAGATGTTGTCCCCATGGACCCATGGCAACTAGATCAAAGCAACGGTGCGTTTGGTGCGATGAACAACAATATTGACTTGTCTTGTTACGCCAACAACAGTTGGTTCTAGACGCCTGCGAGGGGAGCAGTGGGCAGTATCAGCCGCTGTTCTCCTTTGATGACGCCATGACTGATGACGCTGCTGGTGTGCAATGATACCAAAGGCATAGGCAATGTCTACTTCTACCTTCTTTGGCCCTCGTGGCTGGTCTTTTTTTGGACCCTTGGGTCGCCTGTGTATAGTTTATGACTTGGCGCGAACCCTTGTCGTTTGACTAGTGTTTGACGTCGTTGATAGATAACCCCCAGGCATTGCCTTTTGGTCGGATGTGGTGGTTGAGCAAGCAAGCATTTGCATATACACTGGGGCGGTGGGTATCTTTTTTTTCCTCCTCTATCCCTGATTTAGGTTGGCTGGGTTTTCATCTTGCAAAAGTATATAGACTCTGGCCCTTCGACAAGGCACCGTTGGGCCCTTGAAGAAATAGAGCACAGTTCAATAACACTTTGTGTTTGGTATGAGTGTCATGCGGCGAGGCTTGAGCCAAAGGCCGGTTCACCGCACACGCACGAGTGGATGACGTCCTTTGCGCTGCAGGGCGTATGCCGCACGGCCGCGAGGTTCGCCGGTTGGCTCTCGACCAATACGTGCCCTGCATGCCACACGCGGGACAGATGCAAGTGCCAGCAGAGATTTCTGCTGGCCTGTATGGACAGATCGGTCAGGCTGGCAGCGCTAGGCAGAGCGCGCCGTGGGTCGCAGAGTTGCAGGTGATGCTTGATGCACATCGACACATTGACAGATTGACAAATTATTAACACAGCGGCGGCCTATGCAGCTCAGCAACCACGAAGAGCAGCACCAACACCATGTGCCACTGTCGCTCTGGGCGCCTCCTTAGGCTTCCCAGGCTAATCCTTCTGTCAAGAAAAGGAGGGGGGAGAGACAGTCTGGCCAGAGGAGTAACTGCTTACGGTTACAGTACTCCGCTGAGCGCGGCTGGCTGAGATACCGAGGGAGAGGTTGCATACAGAGAGCGGCACAACCACGGCCACCATCAGCACAGCCCACACACCCCACGACTGGCCTGACTGGCTCACTCGCCGTCCGACGCCCGCTGCACGAAGAGCACAAGGCACAGAGTACGGTTGCACATGGCTCTCCCCGCTCTTCCACCTGCAAACACTGTTTCATCGGCTTGAAAGGGCCGAACAGTGCGAGAGACATGCAGTATCGTAGACAGTGAACAGTGTGCTCACTCCGACAAACACTAGCCACTACGGCCTACTCTCTGTGTGGCAGTACGATCCCCAAAAAAAGACACATAGGAAAGCAGGAAAGGCAATTCAACTGCAAGACCAATTCAACACAGCATAGTCGACTTTCAATGGCAAGCATTAGTTCGCCATGAACCGGTCACAAGCGAACTGCCTTTGAACAAGTCCCAAGCGTTCCAATAGCGAAAATCACTCATGCAAAATCCTACGTACCAAGACACCGTAGCCGCGACGGACACGCCCGCTCAGCGCACTGCCTATCTTGTGGGGCATATGCGAAACAGTGCGCATAGGAAACGGCTTACGTGCTTGGCCCCCTCGACAATCCACCGGCCTTGCGGAGAAGTGAAGGGGAGGGCAAGGGGAATGGGAAAAGAGCGTGGGGATGGGGGCGCGATGCTGCCGTTACCTACAGCCGTGTATTCCACGCCGGCGCTAAACTTCGTTAGCAACAAGGGACTGGCCCAAGAGACGACTCGACCGTCATCTGCTCACCTTTCTTCGCTATTCCATAGTCGCTGTCGTACCTACCGACATCGCTCCGTTACAGCCGGCCAAACACCATGTTTGACGAACCAGGCGAAGAATAAAAGACGCCTAGATGGTACTGACAGCATGTCTTCTTCTTCGCCCCTCTTCTCCCTACCCACCCCCTTGATCACGTTTACTATCCTCCCAACTGAATCTTATTACCGGAGCCTACTCCTAGAACAAACTAACTACTCTGCCTCCTCTAAACCCACTCTATTAGCGTCCTTCACCTCCACTCGCACAAAGTCACCCACAGACAGACGTACTACTACCACGCCTGTCATCGATCGTCACCGCCGCATGGCCTGTGCATTGCCTGACAGTCCATCGTTGGTCGGACCCTGTTCGGCACCTCTCTCTTCCTTCTGCTAAAAAAGAAATGGCCCTTGGGATCAAGGCTAGTGAAGGTCGATCACGAGTCCCTGATTTCTCTCGACTTAGCGCATCGGCTCGCGCGACGCGCAACACTCGCTCGCTGGTTTGCGCGCCAGCGAAGTGAGGCAAAATGATGTCAAGTTGCGTAGCATGGGTTCGAGGCCAGATTCTCACTACGTATTTTTTTTTTCTCTCTTTCGCAAGTACCAAAGTACATCTACTAGTTGTTTCGATGAACGGGGATTTTTCGTTCGGAATGCGCGGCTGACGGGATTCGTATTCGTCATAGTAGTTGGATGACGAGTTCGTGTCCCTTTTTTTTTTATTACAGCTGGTCCGGTTGGTTGGTTTTGTCTTTTATACCGGCACCACCTTTCCGCTTTGTTTGGCTTGATTATCCTTTTTTCTCACGGCTGGGGCAGGACCGACACGGGTGTGGCTTGAAGCTTGGTACTACGGCCACTTCAACTTGTTCAAGGTTTGTGCGTCTCGAGCTTGAGGTCGAGGTCGAGGTGGCTGGTAGTCTATGCATGTGTATGCATGTGCATACCTAGGCCTGTTCTACGTATTCCAACAGCCGGAGAACCCCCCGAAGTCACGATTCAAACTTCACACGCCACGCCCCCTCCCTTCGCCGTCCTTTCCCAACGTACCAGGCGTGGGTTGGACGTTTGGTCGTTCCACCTCTCTCTATTGACAAGGGGAGTTTATACTTTTTATACACCCACATCAGGCCAGGTACTTGTTAAAGTTAGGCCGTAACTCCATGTACTACATTGATTACCAGCGCTTTGGTAACGGTTCCCCCCACGTCATCAAGAGAACCATGTCTTCTTTCCCTGCGCCGGGAAAACCATGGGCTCGCAGTCTTTGCTGTTGTCGGCAAGCTCTCTAGTTTCCTTGCTTGAGCGCCTGGGGCAGTCACAAGAGGCGCATTCTCGGTGAGCGTATACGCGCGTGCCAATATAGTCTAGGTAGGCAGTCCGTGCCCGCCGCCCGGTTCCGACTGTGTAAGCATTAATACGAACGATTTGATTGACCAGTGTCTCCGATCGCAAGGCGTATGAGGTAACCTTTGATAACTTGGTGCTTAGACAGCAGACGAAAGGGTAAGGATAAGTAAGCATGATGCTAGCAGTGACGATGCGGCGCCTTTAGGTGGGGGTACGTGCCATGACATACTCCGTAGATACTTCGTATGTTCTCAACCGATTCGAACTACAGTTTGCAATGCGCCGTCTTGGTTGCTACTATTTTTGCAAAGTGGCGAAACAAGACGTCTCGCGGGGTGAGATTGAACCATGGACATGTACGTGCGTAGTACTACCGTACGGCCCAAAGTCGGCTTTGACAGTGTTGTTTCTTCCATCTTCCTTGTTGTTGCGATATCGGCAGTGAAAGCGTGCTGTGTAACAACGCCAGTGCCAACTCAACATTTTCGATCAAATCAAAAAACCACTCCTAGACAATCAATGTACCAAGCTCATGCCCGCGCATGTATGCGCAGATCAATCAAAACGCGCTTCTAGAAAGAACATTTTCTCCTCTTACACTTTTTACACCCCCTGCTTACACCGAATACAAAAGAAAATTCCCCAAGGGGGGCCCTTAACAATACGCCACTCCAGCGGACCGATCCTCACAGAAAATAACCCTTCAAACCGTCTTCACATCCTTCCCCCTTCAGAATCCCAGTTAGAAACATAGCCACTTAGAAGACTAGTTGAGTACACGTGAAAGCCTTCCCCCACATACCCATGCTCAGCAACAAGTACAGAGTACCTTGCCCCCTACCTCCAGGCCAAAAGCAACTTCACCGATATTCTGACCGAGCAAAGTTACCCCTGATACTTACACACGGTATGTAGTATGCAGGTGGATGTGTAAGTCGGAAGGCACGTTGCAAACCGCTATTCGTTGACCCACTGCGTCCGTGTATCCGTGTCCGTGTCCATGTC